>SKCR01054956.1:0-29584 GCA_019454045.1 Zanthoxylum bungeanum | reverse complement strand
CCCATGCGCATTCACATCATAAGATATGGGACTTTACATGCCCGATTAAACATATCTCGCATTCAATCGAACATACTTCGTCCGGCACGGGTAAAGTACTGTCGTAAAGGTAGTCTTTTAGACTTTTGCTTCTCTCAAAGATATCATAATATAGGACCTTTAGACCAACATACTATGCCCATGCGCACTATATCATCAACACACAAGCAATACTTACGGAAATTAAATGGCGGAATATAAAGTGCGGATAATAAACAAATAAGATATCATAAAGTGAAATATGTGCTGTTTGCTCAAGTGGTACGTGGAGTTGTCTCTCAAGTACAGACCGCACTATCGTCCATTCGGATTCGGCTACGAAATTTACGTCTGGGATTCCATCCAATATACCACAAGAGACGACACATTTTCCCATCCATTCAAAGTCACAGCATGCATCCACAAACTACTCTCATAAAAAGATAAATAAAAAAATTAAAAGATGAACAAAAATAAATACGAAAAGTGCCCTCAGATCTAACCTTTTATGTCGGCTCTCGGTCGTGCGTTACTCGGTGGTCGGAAGGGCTAAAACTCCACAACTCTTCCGATTTACTGATTTTCCATTTTCCTTTGTCGCTTTACTATTTTGGGTCACTGTTTCTTCTATTTTACTGTTGTTTAGTGCTGTTTTGTGCGGTTATTTGAAGGTTTAAAAGTGTAGTTTTTTTCACTATTTTGGGTGTTTTTAAGGGTTTAAAGTGCAGTTTTTTAGTTACTGTTTTGGGGATTTAAAGTGCATTTTTTTTAGTTACTGTTTTAGGTGATTTAATGGCTATTTTATGGGTGATTCTCGGTGAAACAGTGAGCAGTTCCAGGGTAGTTAGTTCTTACGTGCAATACAAAGGGAATTTGGAGATAGTTTTGGGCGTTGCATGAATGGGGGTTTTGTGCTGCAGTTTGTGGGGCAGTTTAGGCGTATAGTAAGGGATGTACAGTGGGTACTTTATGCGTGTAAAGAAGGGCTGGGCAGTGAGTGATGTATACGGCTGTGAAGAGGGTTTTGAATGCTGCGGCAGTGAAGGGGTTTTGGTCTGTTGGTTGGACGGCAATGGAGGTGGCTGTGAGAGTGTTTTAGACATGAGAGATGGTGATTTTCTTTGTGCTTCAGGCATGAATGAGCTAGGAGGGGAGAGTGTTGGATTTTTGGTTTCTTTTATAGACAAAGGCTAGGGTGAATCCTTATTAGAGAAGGAATGAGAGGTCATGCAATAAAGGTGAGATATTTTCTTATTGTCATGCAAGGAAAGCAAAAGATTGATTGGAGACAAGATTTAGCTTAATTAGGAAGTTAATATATTTGATTTATGTTAATTAAGCATGAGATTTGTTTTATTAGAAAGGTGGTAGATTTGATTTGTCTTGATTAGGTAGGCCATTATTTAGATTTTATTTGTTTTATTTTGATTTTCCCATGTGTTAAATATGCATTTTAATATTTTTGGATGTATTTTATTGGCTTGGGCGTGTAGCCTTTGGTTAGTGGGTTGGTTGGCTTTGGTTTGGTTGTGGGTTTAGTGGTGTGTGGGCTTGCGGGGGTTTTAGGCTAAAGGTTTCTTAAAACAGAAATCCAACTAGCGAACCCGAGACTAAACAAGGGAATAAAATCCAACGAAATATCAATTCTTGATTTTTCCCCTTCTGACATCTGTTTCCTGTGACTTCCGCGACTTAAAGGTAGTGCCTCCAAATGAGACTCATCATCGGGACTTATATGCAAAAATTCAATGCCTACAGTTACCGAGCAGTTGCAAGCTTTGACCATCGCTGTGGACAGTATGGCTATGCCTTATGCTGGGGGAGGCTCTGAGAATGAGAGGCGTGAGGAACCTCCGAATAGGTTGAGTGATGAGATCCATATTTTTGATGATGACATGGCTGAATATGCCGCGGGAAGGATAGCCAGGTCTCAGGCAGAGTTGTAGAAACTCAGGGATCAGGTAGAGTTAGTTACCCTCAAGATGAGGGGTAAGCATGAAGATTTGCTACACTATGAGCCAATAGCTTTTGAGGAGCAGCTGCCGGCTCAGTTCAAGATGCTTGGCATAGCCAAGTTCAATGAGTTTAGTGGGTCTGTCGAAGCGTCAGGTTTTAGAAGATGTTCGGGATGTCGCTTGAGGGGGCACCCATAGTATGGTATCATGGCCTGGAGAGGAAGGTCAAAGATGATTGGAGGGCACTGACAGAGGCCTTTCTGAATCAATATGTCACAGATTTAGAGATTGACTTGTCACTTCGTGACTTGGAGAATACCAAACAGAAGCCGGATGAGAGCTTCAAGGATTATATGGACCGCTGGAGAAGTCAGCTTTTGAAAATATAGACTCGGCCCTCGAAGAAGGACCAGATCAAGATTATTATCAAGGGTACCAAGCCCTCTATTTATGGAAAGCTGAGGAGGATGACCTCTATGATTATTTATTTTCGACAGTTAAGGGAGACTGTCATGGACATTGAGAGAAGAAGAAGAGGAGAATAGGAAGTTTTATGGCCTGAATATGAGGACTATTGGAGGACCATCAGGTACCAAGCATGTTTCTGCTGAGGTTTCTATAATCAGAACCGATGTTTTTCTAACCTGGGTAGACTTTTGCCTAAGGTGCTTGAGAAGTTGGCGAGATAAGGACTCCTAAAACCCTTAGAAGCTAAACCACTTCTACACCCTCCACCACCACACCTCAACCTAAACTTTTACTGTCACTTCCACCAATAAAAAGACCATGACACCGACAGCTGTGCCCGCCTCAGACATGAAATCCATAACCTCATAGACTCCCATAAAATACCTGACCACGAAAAAGAGTAACCCAACACACACAGAAACCCCCTACCTAACTATCAATCTATCCCACCACCTACCTACATGATAGCTTCTGCCTACCTGAAAACCTTGTCCTCCAAACCTTTGACCACCAAGCCTTTTTCCTGGGGATTTGGGATAGAAATAGTGAGGATGAAACGGAGCATGGGAAGAATTTCTGGCATGACTTCTCAAGCAGTGATGAAGAGGAGGTGAAAGGAATGACACGCAGTGGCCGTTTCTACAGTGATAAAGCGGAGAAAGGTAAAGAAGTATTAGCAGAAGGTAGAGAAGTGGCAGGGAACATGGATAATGCTGAAGGATATGTAGCGATGCGTCAGTTGAAAAAGATACGAGCACATGTGAGCATTTGGGAGTTATTGTGTGCATCTCAAGAGCATAGGTGTGCCATGGTTGAGGCCTTGAGCACGATAATAGTATCGGAAGATACCAACCCTATAATGTTCGTAGGATCGGTGCAGAAGGAAGCTTTACAAGTGATAACATTCTCTGAGGATGAGCTTCCAGCAGAAGGAAGGAATCACAATAGGTCACTGTTCATAAGAGCTAAAGTGAGGGGCAAGAAACATCTTGTGTAATGGTGGATGATGGCTCATCTATCAATGTGTGCCCTTTGAAGATTTGTCGAGGTTGGGTATGAAGACGACAGATCTGAGTCCCTCCAATATGACCATCAAGGTATATGATGATAGCAAGCGAGGAGTTGAGGGCACTTTTACTATAGTAGTCAAAGTGGGCCCAATAGAGGATGAGGTCGAGTTCACAGTGCTTGATATCTCAACCATATTTTATTTGCTATTGGGGAGGCCATGGTTTCACAAGCTTCGGGGCGTGCCTTCCACTCTACTTCAGGTCATCAAGTTTCCGTATGGGGGAGAGATTGTCACTATTATAGCTGAGGTAGACAATGCCATAGCCGCTTTGGAGATACAACCTTTCATGAGGTTCCAAGTGTCGACAACCTTTGAGGAGTGGGTAGATCCTAAGGTGGCCAGGATCATGGAGAAGATGAAGTTCGAGCCTGGCACAGGTTCGGGTATTGGAGGAGCATTGCCCACCTTCAAGGGACAGACTATTAGGAGAAAACTGGGATACAAGTCTGATGAGGATAAGCCGAAGACTAAGAAGAAATGATTGAAGCCGACAGAATACTTCGTGAAAGCAATAGCGTATCAAGGAGAGCCTAAACCAGTAGAAATCAACGGGATCATGGTATCGAGATTTGAGATCTTCCAGGATGTGATGGGTTAGAAACCGCCGGCAGAAGAAGTTACAAAAGAGGAAGACAAGTGGGAGAAGGAGTTAATGCAGTTGGAGAGCCTGACTCCCGATGGGAGCAAGGAGATTGAAGAAAACCCGACTACGGAGGATGAAGCTTCTGTGGATGGTGAAAACATTTATCTCCCTAATTTATTTGAGTGTACTCATGTATTCACTAATAATAAAAACATTCATTTCGTTTACTTGTCTGAGTCTCTTCCTTTCAATTTGCACGACTTGAGTATATTTGACATCAAATCAACCAAAATAAATGCATTTAACCTTGGAACGCCTGAAAGCCCCAAGAAGGTCTTAATTGAAAGTGAGGTTACCTCTAAAGAGTGGAAGAAATTAGAGGAGATGTTAGTCAAATATGTTAAAGTTTTCACTTGATCCTACGAGGACATGCTCGGAATGGATAGAAGTATCGCCCAGCACACGATACCGACTTATCCAAACATGAAGCCGGTAAAGCAGAACCTCCGAAGGATAAGACCTGAGTGGGCCGAGAAAGTTAGAGAGGAAGTCAAGAAGCAGATAGATATGGGAATTCTAGAAGTAGTAAAGTACCTCGAGTGGTTGGCAAACATTGTGCCAGTGCCGAAGAAAGATGGGAAGGTCAGAATGTGTGTGGATTACCGAGACCTTAACAAAGCTTGCCCGAAGGATGATTTTCCTTTACCTCATATAGACGTAAAGGTTGATAGTGCGACGTTATCTATCATGTATTCATTCGCAGATGGGTACTCAGGATATAATCAAGTTCTTATGGATGAAGAAAATAAGCATAAGACTGCCTTTGTCATTGAGTAGGGTACGTATTATTACAAGGTGATGCCGTTTGGACTTAAGAATGTAGGAGCTACTTATCAACCGATGGACACTATGTTATTACGTGACTGGATGCATAAGGAGATTGAGGTATATGTAGATGACATGATGGTGAAATCGGAGACAAGAAGCAGACACGTAGAAGCACTAGAAAAGTTCATTCAAAAAGTTGACAAATATAACTTGCGACTAAATCCCAAGAAGTGCTTGTTCGAAGTAACATCTGGAAAATTTCTAGGGCACACGGTAGGAATGGGAGGGATATAAGTAGACCCTGAGAAGATCAAAGTGTTACCGAAATACATGTGACAAAGATAGAGAAAGAAGTTGGAGCATTCCTCGGGAAAATTCAGTACATCAGTCAGTTCATCGTCAAGCTGACGTTAGTATGCGAGCCTATCTTCAAGCTACTGAAGAAGGACCAGCCAGTGGTATGGAATGAATAATGTCAAGAAGCCTTCGACAAGATCAAAGAATACTTGGTTAACCTCCTGTCTTGAAACCTCTAAGACCAGGCAACCTCTTAGTACTGTATTTGGCCATAGAACCCAAAACGCTGGGGGTGATGATGGTACAAGCAGATGAGATGGAGGTAGAGCATGCAGTCTACTACCTCAGTAAGAAGATGCTTCTGTACGAAGCCCGCTTTCAAGAAGTAGAGAAAATCTGTTTGGCAGTAGTGTGGGCATCCCGAAAACTGCGTCATTACTTCCAATCGTACAAGATCCAAATGGTAGCAAAGGAGAATCCCTTGAAATATCTGTATTCGGTGCCTTCACTAGTAGGGAAGTTAGGCAGATGGTTGGTGTTGCTGACAAAGTTTGATATTGAGTACCTTACTTTTAAAGTAATCAAAAGGCGAGCCGTAGCAGAGTTCCTAGCATTACAACCAATAGAAGGAGACCAATACAAGTTTGAATTCCCAGACGAGGAGATCCAAGCAATAACGGTCCAAGGGTGGAAGATGTACTTTGACGGAGCAATAAACTACAAAGGAGCCGGAATAGGGATTATGATAGTAACCCCTGAAGGAGAAACACTACCTATGGCCAAGAGGTTAATGTTCGGAGTAACCAACAACATTGCTGAGTATGAAGCATGCACCTTCAGATTGCTTGCGTTGATAACCTTGAAGGCTAAGAACGTGGAGGTCTATGGAGACTCGATGTTGGTAGTCCGACATATGCAAGGAGAATAGGAATTAAAGGAAGAACGGTTGAAACCCTACTTATTCCACCTTAGGAGTTTGGCTCAGGCCCTCCCTGATTGTAAGTTCCAGCACTTTCCGTGGGAAGAGAACTAAATGGCAGACGTGTTAGCTACACTAGCTGTAACTTGCGAAAATCCAGCGAAGTTGGTGATGAGACCTCTATTGTTGACAACGGCAAGTAGACTTGTCTACGAGATAGAAAGAGTCTTGGAGGAAGAGGTCGACGATGAGAAACCATGTTACTATGATATTCAACGATACTTAGAATGCGGGGAACTTCCGGAAGAGGCGAAAAGAAATGACAAGATAGCCATTCAGAAGTTGGCTTCTCAGTATGTGAGTTTGAAGGGAGAACTTTACAAGAGACAACTGAATGGCATCCAGCTGAAGTGCTTAAAGAAAGAAGAGGCTCATAGGGAAATGGAAGAAATACATGCCGGAGTATCTGGACCGCACATGAATGGATTGAATTTGTCTCGTAAGATTGTAAGACAAGGCTTCTACTGGTCCTACCATGGAAGTTAACTGTGCGAAGCTGGTAAAACATTGTCATGATTGTCAAGCACATGGTAATTTGAACCATTTGCCTCACATAGAGTTGCATGGGCTATCAGAGCCGTGGCCTTTCTCAGCCTGGGGAATTGACATGATCGGAGAAATTCGACCCCACGCATCGAATAGACTTCGCTTCATAGTAGTGGCAGTAGACTACTTTTCGAAATGGGTGGAATCTGAGTCATTTCGTAAGATTACAGCAAAGTAGATGGCAAAGTTCATAGCCCAAAACCTCATACATCGATACAGAATACCGCATCATGTAGTAACAGACAACGGAGTCCAGTTTTTAGGAGAAAGGAAGGCAATTCTAAAGAAGTACGAGATAGGACATCACAAGTCATCACCATACAGACCACAAGTAAATGGGGCAGTCAAGGCAGCCAATAAAACGATAAAGATGATATTAGCCAAAATGACTGAGAACTATAATGATTGGGTAGACAAACTACCGTACGCCGTGTGGGGGTATAGAACTTCTATGAGAATAGCAACAGGAGCCACACCTTACTCTTTGGTCTACATAATGGAAGATGTATTACTAGTGGAAGTTGAGATACAGTCCATGCGGGTACTAGCAAAAGCAGAGTTACCTGAACAAGAATGGGCCTCACAGAGATTTGAACAGTTAGCATTATTGGATAAAAAGAGAATGAAGTCCCTACATCATATGCAGTTATACCAGAAGAGGTTGGCTCGAGCATTCAATAAGAAGGTGCGTCCTACTAAGATTAGAAAGGGTGATCAAGTACTTAAGCAGTCAAAGCCGTCGACGATAGACCCGAGAGGAAAGTTCAGACCCGAGAGGAAAGTTCAGACCCAACTGGGAAAGACCCTACATAGTCAAGAAAGTGATGGGAAACGGGGCAGTGAGACTGTCAGATTTAGAAGGGAACAAGTTCACCGAGCCAATCAACATGGACAGATTGAAGTAGTATTTTTCCTGAGGAAGAGAAGACCGAGCGATCACCAGGAGAACTGGCGAAAGACCTGACCCAATGGAATAGGAAATTCATCCATGCATGTATGCATACACGTAACGTACTTGCAATCTTTTTGCGTTTTGTTCTGTTTTGTATTCACAGGTTTCAAAAAGGAGAAAGTGGCAAATGTAAGCCAACCAGAATCAGCAATGGCTAATCAAGAGATGGCGGGTCGGTAAATGACCATTTACTTAGATGTCCATCCTGATTTACTTGTGTTACGATATGTGATATAGTTGGAAATGAAGAAAAAGTCACTAAAAAGGAAAATCAAACCACCTATAATCGATAAGCGTGAAGCTACCCATGGGCGAGTATTAGGACCACCATAAGGAGAAATGCTACCTTAAAGGGTAGGTGTATTAAAAAAAATGAAGAGACGACAGAAAAGAAGTAGAAAACCAGATCATGTTGAGTACGAAGAAGTAATTGCAGAGTATGATCTAGACATCTAGGTTGGTTAGACCCACCGATCCCATTCTTTGAAACAAAATCATCGATTTGGATTACTTAAGGATGAAGCTGTGAAAGAACATTGGCACACACACACTTGAAGTCTAATTCAGATCATTTATTCAGACGATCAGATTTGAGTTGTATCAAGTACTTTGACGGTTCTTTGGTTTTGACATTAAGCATCCTTTGAGGATGAAAATATGGCAGTATAGTATGATTGGTATGCAAAATCACATCAGGTAACTTACCCTGACCCAATGAAAGCAGCAAACAACAGAAAGATAAACCGAGTCTTGGGGTGACCAGTCTACCCATCCTCATACAACACGATTCGGGAATGGACCATCAGATCAGTAAGGCCTCGAGAATGAGGTTTAGTATGCCAGAAATGGCGCTCCAGGAATGGAGCACGGTTCGGAAACGGACCATCACATCAGTAATGTCTCGGGAATGAGGTTTAGTATGTCGGGAATGGCACTCTGAGAATGGAGCATGGGTCGAGACCCACATCATCAGCGACGCCTCGGGAATGAGGTTGGCATGTCGAGAATGGGGCTCTGGGAATGGAGCATGGGTCGAGGCCCACATCATCAGCGACACATCAGGAATGAGGTTAGCAAGCCAAAAATGGTGCTCCGGGAATAGAACATGGGTTGAGGCCCACATCACAATCGCGATGCCTCGGGAATGAGGTTTAGCACGTCAGGAATTGCGCTCCGGGAATGGAGCAAGATTCGAAAGGAGACCAGTGATGACTCGAGAATGAGGAATAGCATGCCGGGAATGGCGCTTTGGGAATGGAGTAAGGTTCGAAAGGGGACCAACCGCGATGCCTCGGGAATAAGGTTTAACATGCCGGGAATGGGGAAAGGTTTGAAATGGGACCAACTCTCATCAGTTCAGTTCGGTAGTGATTCCTAGAGCTTGTAGCATCTTGAAGGGATGAACCTCAGGGGTCGCAGTACCTCACCACCAGATCATCTTAGTTCGGAGCAACAGGTAAGTCAGGCAGCAGCTGGCGAGTCAGGTAAGTGAAAATACATTGCATAACTTTGATAGTCACACACTGCACAAGTCCCATCAAAGTTGGGGCGACTGTAGGCATTGTATTTTTACATATAAGTCCTGATGATGAGCCTCATATGAAGGCACTACCCTTTAAGTTGCTGAAGTCGCGGGAAACAGACGTCGAAAGGGAAAATTCAGAAATCAATACCTTGTTGGACTTAATTCGTTTGCTTAGCTTCGGGTTCGCACGTTGGACCTCTGTTTTGAAATTATCCTCGGCCCAAAACCCCGCAACCTACACCAAGCCAACACACCCAAGCCCACACACCACCAACCACACGCCCAAGACCACAAAAAAAGGCCAAGCCA
This sequence comes from Zanthoxylum bungeanum, assembly GCA_019454045.1. Taxonomy (NCBI): domain Eukaryota; kingdom Viridiplantae; phylum Streptophyta; class Magnoliopsida; order Sapindales; family Rutaceae; genus Zanthoxylum; species Zanthoxylum bungeanum. The sequence continues at coordinate 20,052 of SKCR01054956.1, read as the reverse complement.
CGCACCCAAATCCCCACCAAAAAGATAATTAACACATTAAACACATGTTGAAATCCAAACAATCCCCTCCCCGATTTAAATGAATCAAATCATATTCCCAAATTAAAGAAATCAAATCAAATCCCATAAATCCCTTTCCTAAACTAAAACAAATCACCTCCCTAAATTAAAGAGAAAATTTCCTTGTAACACACTAATTAAAAGATATTCTCCATAATTGCATGATCCATTCTCTTCCCGTACAAGGAAAACCCTAAACCTATCATATAAAAAGGTGCACAAACCAAATTATTGACCCGCTAGGCATTCACGCCCAACACAAAGAAAATCCTGCTCCATTACCGTGAAACAACCCTAAAATTCCCCTGAAATTACAGAGACAGCAAGCCTTGAAACCTCCCTTAACCACCGCAAATCACAGCTTCCAAACCTCATTTTTTGCCGCAAATCATAGCTTCCAAACCCTTTTTTGTCATGAACCAGCAGCCCTAAAACCCCTGTATTGCCGTGAAACAGCCCCTAACTGCAGCCTCCTTCATCACCGAAATAGTCCACTGAACAGCCCCCTACATCACCAAAACAGTCCACCGAACAATAACTCTATTTACCGTAAAAACTGCACTTAAAACACAGCCCATCCTTCACAAAAAACTGCCCAGAAAAACTACCCAAACCACTACAAAAATTACACAGAAAAACTACCCAAATCACCACAAAACTGCACCTAAAAAACTACTTAACCATGGTAAAAACTGCCCAGAAAATAGCCCCCAATTACCGTAAAAACTGCCCAAAAACTGACCAAATAACCGTAAAAAATACAGCCCTGAATACACCTTTACAACTACGAAACAGTAAGCTAAAACAGTCCATAATTACCGCAAAAATAGTGGCCAAAATAGCAGTAAAAAACAGAGAAAACAACAGTCCAAAATAGTGAAGCAACAAAGAAAAACATTGAACCAGTGAACCGAAGGAGTTACGGAGCATTAACCCTTCCGACAACTGTGTAACGTACTTTCAAGAGGCGACTTAAAAGGTAAGACCTGAGGGCACCCTTTTATTTATTCTCGTTCATCTTTTTATTATGTATTAGTATTTCTCCGCATGCGTATTGTTGGTTTATGTATGTTTTGGCTATTGGATGAATGATTTTGTGTTACCTCTTGCGGTATATTGGATGGAAACCCAGACGTAAATTCTGTAGCCAAATCTGAATGGACGGTAGTACGGTTTGTACTTGGGATACAATTCCACTTACCGCTTGAGAAACGCACATATTTCATTTCCTCTAATCTTGTGCTTATCCATTGTTTATTAGAAATAGTATGTTATTTTCACGCATGATTTAGTTATTTCTTTCATGTTAGGAATTTGATTATCTCTCTTTAATATGTATGTTTAGACAATCATTTACTTATATTTCTGCGTTTATCAATTTAATGTGTTCATGATATTGTGTGCTTGCCGTTATTCCAACTTACGTTTATGCATGCAAACTTAGATATAGGTCTTATGCAAACTTAGAAATAGGTTTTATATAAACTTATATGTAGGTTATTCTTGCGTATGTATGTTGCATAGACATGGTTATATTATCGCATAAATCCATTCATTACAAATGGCATAAGTAAAGGACCATTCCGAACCCAACGATTTGAGGTCTTCCCTTCCGAGGGGTGAGTACGGCCTAAATCATTTCCCAGTTAACACAAGGTGGCGACTCATTTACTCTCCAATTTAGGCCTCTGTGGGCTACTCCGTACTCCCGATAGGTAGTGAGCCTAGAACAGCATCGTCGATTTATGTGTCCTATAGTTTCCTCATAGTCAATTCCTTGGATTTGTCTATAACTTTTTTCCACCAACCTAGCCTTATAGGTTTGGATGTTGCCTTCTACATCAGTTTTATTCTTCTAAATCCACTTGCAGCCTATGGGTTTTATCCCTTCAGGTGTATCTACCAAGTCCCAAACTTGATTCTGATGTGTAGAGTCTATTTCAGATTCCATGGCCTCAAGCCACTTGATTGAATCAATGTCACACATTGCTTCATCATAACTGGTGGGATCGTCATTATCAATGACCTGATCATGTTCCTCATCAATATAGAAACCATATCTTTCAAGCTCATGTCTTTCCCTACCAGACCTTCTGAGTTCATAATCTTGTGGTTGATCCTGTTGGAGTTCTACGGTCCCGAGGATTGAATAATAAGCAAGAAATAAGTGTGAATACAAATTGAGGAAGTTGTGGAATACTCACATCGATCGGTTGAGCGACGCGGCAACGAATAAAATTTTATTTTCTGCCCACTCAGCTCACGGTAGTCCACTGTTGTTCTTCCTCTATGATGCGGCTTTGGTGCTCCTTGAACAAGCTCCAAGCTTTGTCAAATGATTCCAAGCTCATGAGTGGGTTTCCCTATCACCTTCGTATGTCTCCAAAAGTATGCTAGCACCTTGATTTTGCAATAAAATCAACACATTTCATCACCTATGGCTCTCGCTGTGACAGAAAAGGAGGAAGAAATTTTACCCCTTGGGGGTGTGTGGAGAAGAGAATGAGAGAGAGGAAGTTGTGTAAGTGTTTTTATATTTTGGTAATTGATTTTCAAAAATCATATACACCTTTTGCAATTCAAAAGTCAAAGCTTTCAAAGCCAACAACCATCACCAACAACTCCCATCACTATTCACATCACTCAATCAATCAAATTCATCAACATCACTCAAAGTGACAAAAGATTGACCATTCAAGTGACTAGTGAGTTGACGCTTGATGCGACTAATGATTTGACGCTTGATTTGACTTACGTGTCGTACTCGAATTCGAAATGCGCAATGCGCTCGTAAACAATCACGGGCTCGGGTTCGCTAATTCCAAATTAACGAATTTTCCATTGCGTCGTAATTAAATCTAATTTAATTAAATAATCATGCCTAGTATAATTACTATTTCTGTCGCTAACGAATTAATTCTAAATTAACTCATTCGCCCGAATTAAAATCTAATTTTAATTCCACGTCGATATCCAATTTCGTTTAATATATCGAATATATTAATTTATCGATTATTCCAAATTAATCATTCTCTCTCTTTAATTGATATTTTATCCTACATAAAATATCTTCGTAATTAATACCAGATTAATTTTCTCTCTCATCTTATTAATCCCAAATTAATTAAAAGTGCGAGTCATACGTCATCGGTGAATCTCCGGGAAGCGACCCATGAGATCCCCGGATATGTTGGCAGTAAATACGGTTGTCGGACTGTCCGATCACGTACGGATCAAGTACGACATTTTACCGATTTACAAGACAAGGTTGGCTTCTTAGCAAAGCGCCATGCCTACCCAATTCTCCAGAAATATCCTTACATGAATATAAGATCTGTATCAGGCGTAGTATACATAGTATTGCGTATTTCGATCCAGTATCAGATGATCACATGCAAGGCCTGGGGCTGGTTCAGTGTCTGCCCAGTACGAAGCATATATCGGATAAAAACTAGTCTCTTTATTATCGGATAATCATGACCAAGTCATATTATCCCGATGGTTGCAACCCTCTAGAGAACCAGTTCTGTTTCCCTACGCGATCATAATCTCCATTTGACTGGAGTGATACTTCCGTCTTGACATCACACCCAACACACTACGATTCTCAATATACATAGCATAGGCGTACACAGAACCAGTTAAAGCCCTGGACGACCAAAACCAAAGTATATTGATTTTCGCAAGTATTAGCGGTGCAAGTCTCAGTTTAAGACCAAATACACTAACCCTGATTTCGGACTTCCATAGACACATAGTCATACTACCAATGGAATTCCGAGGGGATCTATCCACAGCGAAGCTGTTTTCCGTACCATCGGTAAAACATAACCTCCTATTACACTTGCATGAGTATCCTATACCCAAATATATGAGAACTATGCCGTTATGCCCTCATAACGCGCACAAGTATAATACTAGTCTTTTACGCATTTATGAATAGTTGATGAGACTATTAATTCTTTAGCATGTGCCGACGCCTACCTCAGCTGCTAACAGAACTATATCTAATCTAATTAGATTTATTATTACCCAGATGGCTTCTATTGCTGCCACAGCTGCAGCAATAACCCGCATTTATTGTTTATATGGTAACAGTATCTTGCAAGGAAGATTTCCAGCTCACTATAGCGTTATTCAAACTGTATAGTACCGTTGTTTGACTTATAGTCATTTTTATTGGTTAGGAAACTTGCAGCAGTGATCTCAGTCAGTTCAAGTTCTCCTTCTCCATAGTATAAGACAACATCTTTAGTTCTCTAAGATACTAACGGATCTTCTTACTATCAATCCAGTGACTATCACTTGGATTGTCCTGTTTATGAATCCATATGCTCAAAGCGTATAAGACACCAGGTCACGTACATTTTTCAATGTACGAGTTCTCGGAGAGTGTCAATACCTTTAAATCTATCCCAATAGATATTTATTCCTAGAATAAAGGTTTTTACTCCCAAGAATTCTACGGAGAATTTTCTCGAAAGCCAAGCTTTCGCTGATTGTTATTATGGGAATATCATTTCCAAGAAATGATGTACTATCATTATTTATAGGAATCCACGTCAGTGCACTCCAACTAACCTTCTTATATACACTAAATTATTTTTCGTTTTGAATTAAATCATAAATTATTATGATTATATCAAAGCGATAGTTCCAAGAACCCAATGCTTGCTTCAATCCCTCTATGGATCGAATAACCTGCAAACCTTGTTTGCTGGTTTTGGTACGACAAATCGTCAGGATGTTTTAAACATCCTCCAAAAGGTTTCCGTTTAAGGAAAGTGATTTTCCCCCGTTCAGCTGCCATATTTCATAAATGAAACATGCAGCATCAGCAAGCATTATCCAAATTGATTTACAGTGGCAACATGTAAAAGGTTTCATCATCAGTATCAATCATAATGTTGATAACGATACTTTCAACTACAAGCCTAGCTTAGTACGTTGGTATGTTGCCTTCCATGTATGTCTTCCTTGAACACTATATAGTACCAATAGGCACAATGCCTTGCGGTACATCAACTAGTATTCTAAACATAGTTGACATACATGGAATCCATTTCGGATTATATGGAACTTTGCCATAGTAGGGAGTCGATACCTTGTATCACTTCCTCATACGTAGTCAGTTTGTATTCCTCAATAAGATTGACATCTTTATGAGGTGAGATCAGAAACCCATACCCCAGGTTATTTTCTGACTCTCCCCGAACTACGTGATTCTTGTGTATTCGAAGATTATTGGTACAATTACTTCCTTGATGAACTATTTGTGTTCCATTAAGGACTCGGTGCCTTGAACAGTATTACTCCGATTTTCATCGAGTTTTACTAGCCTCCCATTTACCACTGCATATAGGTATTCATCTTAGGAAAACCGCATGGTGAGCAATAATTAATTGTTCTCTTGTGAGATGTGTAAGTACTATACTTGGGTATCCATCGGATAACCTATAATTTGGCACTTATCCAATCTGGGTTTTAGTTTTGGTATCATCCAAACATATGCCCAGCATACCCAAATTATCAGGAATGAGAAACCCGGTTTCTTTCCCGTTCATATCTAATATGTAATCTATCAAACAGATTATATGGAATCTTATTCAAAATAAATACTGCACTGTTTATGCTTATCCGTTGAAGGAAATGGTAGCCAGAGCGACTTATGATTAACCTTATCATGTCCAACAAAATTCGGTTTATCCTGTTTGGACACACCGTCAAATTGATGTGTTCCGAGAGGAGTCCTCATTTGAAAGAATACTAAACTCTTTCAAGTATACGAGAAACTTATTGCTTAAGTATTTTCCATCTCGGTCTTACCGTGACGGTATAATACTATAGCCGATTTGTTTGTCTATTTCGTGTTGAAACTTTAAAAGTTTCCGATTTGTGTTTCAAAAGAAACACTTAACCATAACGCGATGCCACATCCGTAAAGGTCACGAAATATTCATATCCACCTCTAGCCTAGCTAGACGTGGGCCCATTTGCTTCACTATGAACTAGGGCTAACAGATAGTTGGCATTCATACTTTTACCAAGTAAATAGTGTTTTAGGCATTTTGCCCAATAAACTAGATTCGTAGAATTTATTTGATTGGAATCAAAACGGTCCGAGTACCCACTCTTCAAAAGTGTGGATATACGAGTCTTGTTTCATTGTGTCCCAAACATCAATGCCACATCTAAGTTTCTTCTGATCAAATCAGTTTAAGCTAATTTATTTGTCATATCATATGTTCGAGATATTTTATATTCAAAATATAAATTCTGTTATTCACATCTAATGTGTTTATCTCAATATCATCTTTATATAATAGAACACTTTAGTGTTCTAGAATATAAAGGTAAATCTGCAACGATTAAACACTGACATAGAGATAATGTTTCTAGTCAAACTAGTTACTTTATAACAGTTTCCTAATTTAAGTTACACACCCTTGGGGTAGTTCTTAAACTTCGGTATCTATGGCAAAACAGTGACTTACGTCCCATTTCTGATTCACAAATTAATCTCAACTGAAGTCAGTATCCTGCTCATAGCAGATGCTGCACACCAGTACATAATTTATGTACCACACTAAGTATCTAAAAACCAATTTCAATACTAGTAGTGAACATAATTTTGAAAAACATATTTAAAGTCAGAGCCTTGCTCGTCTTCAATTCCTTCATGTCTACTTTATCCAAACGGCAGTCACGCTTCCGCGATCCCTTTTGCCACAATTTAGGCAGATATTTTGTGATATGTCCTTATCTTCCTAGAAGATTATATTTTTTTGCCTTTGCCCTTTTCAACACTTCAGAAGCTTTTGGCCAACCCTTGGCCTTCTAGAATATCCAAGTAAGGTGTGCCTTGCGCTACTTGCCTAATTGCAAAGTTTGACTTTATCTCCTTGAGAATAGTCATTAACTCTCCAAGAGTTATTTATTACAATTTAGTACTTCTAAAATCTAAGCATAGATTTATGAAGATCCTTCAATTTCATTATCATACTTTAAGGATCTAATCCTTAGTTCTGAATAAGAAATTAATGAGTCTACTGCGACAAGCTTAATGGATTAAGCACATAAGTTATCATAAACATGAATCTTCCAAATATCTGCTCTACTATTTGCTCAACTCCGGGCTTAGGCCAATATGTTATTTTATCAAATGAAGTAAGGACCATCCTAAAATTTTATTCCCATTTGAAAATTAAACCCTTTAAATACATTTTCCCTAGGATTATGTTTTTTAAATGTCAATCTTTCAATTTATCTCCTGATTCTAATAGTCCAACTATTTAATCAACGATTTCAGGTACTATAAATATAATGATTATTATAGTCAACCTATATTAATCAACTATACTTTAATTGGTTAAATTCAATATAATCGATTACTATAATCCAATTAAAAATCAACTATTTATTGAATTAGTTTGAATACAGTCCAACAGTTTTATTAAAACAACGATTTAAAAATTAGTCCAACTAACATTTAATTATTTGACGAATGATATTTGATTGAGCGAGTATGGCAAGTAACTAAACGAATATTGAAAATTTAATTCTTGCCTCCCACTATTTTTCGGCAAGCCTCTAACCCTCTGTCGAGTACTCGGGAAACCGTGTTTCCTAGCGGGCTAGGATCCCGTTAAATAACACACAATCTTGACTTTGGCCAACAAATTGTATGATATTTAACTAGGTAGATCTCTAAGATCGATTGGATCCAATCCAATTCCTAGATCCAGTAGGTATATCTTATATATGCCAATATATCCAATATATTACCTAACCTTTTTCCTCTGAATCAACTAAGCCTTGGTGTAGGCATTGCATTTTTGCATATCAGCCCGATGATGAGTCTCGTATGGAGACAACTACCTCTTTAGTCATGAAAGTCGCGGAAACGGGCGTTGGAAGGGTAAAGTTGGAAAACAGAATTTTTGGTGGATTTATCCAAGTTGTTTAGCTTCGGTTTCTTATTGGACTTTCGTTTCGAAGCTTATCTCAGGCCCAAAAACCCCAGACCACTAACTAAACTAACCAAACCAAACCCAAAATACCCAAACCAAACCCAAAATACCCAAGCCCACCAGGTCAAGCCAAGTCCACGCCCAAGGGATAGTGATTCACGCCCATAATGCCCTTTATTTAGGTAAACACATATTTATCACATGCTAAAATCTTGTAAAATCCTTACCTAAATAAAAGAAATCAAATCCAATCACCATCCTAAATAAGGAGATCCTTTCCTTGTGAGATACAAATTAGGAGATGTCACCATCAATGAGAAATCATATTCCTTGTCGTATAAGGAAAGCCTTCACCCTTTGCCTATAAAAAAGAGACCTTCACCCTCATTCACAACCCTAGCTCACATACCTCTTTCACAAGCCTAAAGCACTCATTCAATCCCTCTTGTGCACGCCCAAGCACCCCCCTGAAGCCTCCCTTGCCGCACCACCAAGCCAGGAAACCTAGCATTTGCCGTATCCCCCCCTCCCCTTCATCCCTACCATTCACGCCCAACACCCTTTTCACAGCCCCTTTTGCCATAATTCAAGCCACTCTTCACAGCCCCAAAACACACCAAAACAAGCCTCAATATAGCCCTAAAGTGCCTCAAATCACCCCCCACACCACTTCCATTCAATTCACGCCCAAACAGTCCAGAAAACACTCACTGCACTGCACCTTTACTGCCGCAAATCAGCCCACTGACCTGATCATTTTTGCAGTGATTTAGCCCTCAAAACAGTCCCCAAAACACCTAAAAACTGCACTAAAAACTGCATAAAACCCCCCTAAAAAATACCAAAAACTATGCACCCATTTGGCCTCCCAAATCTCCCAAAACAGTCCACAAAATGACCAAAACAGCGACCTGAAACGCAGCAGCAAAGCTGCAGCAAAACGGACTTAAAACAGCAGTCCAAGCATCAAAACAACGAGGAAAAACATTGAGTAAACAAATCGGAAAAGTATCGGATCATTCACCCTTCCAACGGACGTGTAACGCCCTTTCTTGAGACGACAAAAGAGGTTAGACCTCAGGGCACCTTTTTACTTATCTTCTTTATTTTTATTTTTTTTTATTTTTTTTATATTATTGCATGAGAGTTGTTTGAGGCATGATGTGATTGTTGGATGAGCGGGATATGTGTTCCCTTTTGTGGTATATCAGATGGAAACCCGGACGTAAATTCCATAGTCGATTCCGAATGGACGGTAGTATGGTCTGCACTCGGGATACAACGCCACGTACCAATTAAGATACACGTATCTCGTCTCATCCAAATTTATATTTGAGCATGTCATAGTTCTAGGTTGTTTATTTATTATTTTAAGCATGATTTAATTTAGTTTTGTTATTTAATTTTAAAAGCATGATTATGTTATTTAGGTATGTTGTTTCTTTACTCGTTATGTATGATGTTTAGTTTAGTTTATATTCATGTTTAAGTAATTATTTGTTTATGTTGGTTTGATGGCTCAATATGTCCGAAGTGTGATATTGCGTGTTTGTTGTTTAAAGACTACTTTCACTTTCAAGCATGCAAACTTAGATTAGGATTTATTTAGCTGAAACATGTTAGATCTAAGTGACCTTTAAACATGATTATTGAGTAGAGGCGGTTGATTTATTGCACAAATTATATCATCACAATGACATAAGTAAGGGACCATTCTGAACCCAACAGTTTGAGGTCTTCCCTTGCGAGGGGTGAGTGCGGCCTTAAATCTTTGTCCAGTTCACACCGGGTGGCGACTCCATTATTCTTCGGTTTAGTTCCCCGCGGACTACTCCGTACTCTCAATTGGGCCCTGAGCCTAGAACAGCATGCGTCGCCCAAGTTCTATTTCCTACTGTCTGGCGACTCCACTGGGGATAGAGAATCAGCCTCGAAATCATGTCGTGTGTTGTGTATAATTTGTGCATTAGTTGACCGTGTATGTAGTGAGTTGAGATGGTTAATCAAAGGCTTAGTTGAAGCTAGGTGATGGTTGGGTGTCTTCCTTCATTCACTACCTTTCGTGGAAAAGCTTTAAAGGCACCTAGATGATCATTACCTGTAGCTTGTTGGATAGATAGACTAGTTTGGAGGACCCGTTGTTTATTCCTGTCACCAAGCGATAAGAGCCTAAGAGGCTTGGGTACTTAAGAGAGCCTCGCTCCACCCTACCTCTAGGGAATCTACAACGGAAGTCCATTCGACAGTCAGTCACACACCATAACTCGTTGGCACGTACCATAAGGTATAAAAAAGGTGCGCTCACTTGGTCGTTTGAACCCTTGAGTGGGGAGTCCTAGTTGTGGGCAAACCTTTGTCAGCGAGAGCCTTTGTCCACGCCCCGTGAAGCCACTTATGAGACTTAGCCATAAAGAACCTGTAGTTAGTCATCTTATAATTATATGTCTGATGGACCACCGTCATTTGGATCCAGTTGGACCTTCTGTCAAAGGGTATGAACTTGTTGGGCCATTTAAACTTGGACAAGTTTGTGTCTTTTGACAGTTGGGCCAAAAGCTTCTAGAATGCCGGTGGGCCATTTTGTGAATGGGCCTCTTATCATTTAAAGTCATATCACCGCAAAGTGTAAACATGTTGGGCCTTTTCAACTGGGACAAGTTTGCACCAAATAGTTTAAAGTTTCTTTCTTTTATAATTTATATATATTACATGTTTCGCACACATATGAACTGACACGTGACCTTAAAAGAGGCAACATAGATTCCCGTTGGGTTAGAGAAGAGGGGAGATTAGTCAAAAGACCTTCAGCGAACATGAGTGAATCCGTCAAAGAGGGGTCTAGAATGGATCAGATGGAAGCTAACTTCGCCAAGATGACTGAACAACTGCAAGCTCTGACTGTTGGACAGTTATGACCCATAGCGTCACTGTTTGTAAAAGACATTGTGTTTTTGTACAAAATTAACAATGTATTAATGAAATTGCCTTTTACCGTTTTGTAAATTTATTTACTTTAATATAAATGGTAGAAGTCCATATGATTAGTATCGGATTGAGATGATATGAGACAATATCAATCCATAAAGATTTAATCATTAAATATCCCTAGTCATAGTATTATCGAGATAGGACATCGATAATGCGGTATAGGCTAGTATTGCACTTGTGCTCATTGTGAGGGCATAACGGCATAGTTCTCATATATTTAAGTATAGGATATTTATGCAAGTGCGATAAGAGGTTGTGTTTTACCGATGGTACGGAAAACAGCTTCGCTCTGGATAGACCCCGTGGAATCCCATTGGTAGTATGTATATGTGTCTATGGGAGTCCATGTCAGGGTAGATGTATTTGGTCTTAACCTAAGACTCGCATCGCTAATGCTTGCGACAATCGGTAAACTTTGGTTTTGGTCGTCCAGGGCTTTACAGGTTCTGTGTACGCCTCTTCTGGGTTTATTGAGAATCGTAGTGCATTGGATGTGATGTCAAGATGGAAGTATCACTTCAGACATATGGAGATGATGATCACGCAGGGATTCAGAAATGGTTCTCTATAGTGTTGCAACCATCGAGATAATATGACAAGGTCATGATTATCCGATTCAAAGAGTAGTTGCTTGATATCCGATATGTGCTTCGTACGGGGCAGACACTATTCCAGCCCAGGCCTTGCACGTGACATCTGATACTGGATCGCTATACACTATACTACGGTATCCTACGCCTGACAAAGATCTAATATTCCAGTAAGAATATTTCTAAAGAATTGGGTAGGCATGGCGCTTTGCTAGAAGCCAACCTTGTCTCGTAAATCGGTAAAAACGTAGTACTTGGAACGTACGTGTTCGGATATACCGACGACCGGATTTACTGCCAACATATCTAGAGATCTCTTGGGTCGCTTCCCGAAGATTCACCGATGACGTATGATTCGAACTCAATTAATCTTGGATTAATTACGGAGAGACTTTATCTTGGATAAAGTACTATTTGAAAGAGAGAAAGATTAATTTGGAATTAATTGTTAAAATAATATATTCGATGTATTAAACGAAATTTGATTTCGACGCGGAATTAAAATTAGATTTTAATTCGGGCAAACTAATTAATTTGGAGTTAATTCGTTAGCGACGTGAATAGTAATTTTGCTAGGCATAATTATTTAATTAAATTTGATTTAATTAACGTCGCGACGGAAGTTCGCTAATTCAGAATTATCGAACCCGAGCCCGGGAGTGTTTGCGGTCCCACTCGCATTCGGAATCAAGTGGGGCCCACATGTCACATCAACCATCACATCACTTGTCATTGTTTTACTTTATGGTGATGGGTTTTGGTGGAAGAGTGAATTACACTCCAAGTCAAAGTGATAGAACTTTGACCTTGTCATTTACCAACTTTGATATTTGATTTTTTATATTTGTTTTTGAAATAATATAAAAGGTTTTTGGTAATCAATTTTCACAACTTCATCTTCTCTCCTCAAAGTGGCGTGAAAGTCACTATTCACAGCACTCTCATTTTTCAGTTTTTTTGCAAAGCTTGGAGATTTTGTGTATCTTTGGAACATTAAATCACATACAAGGAGCTAGCACCATCAAGGGATTATACAAAGGTGTTATGGGAAACTAATTCTTGAGCTTGTTAGGATCAAACAAATCTTGGAGCTTCCCCACTCACCTTGGCCGAAACCCTCACTGCATAAAGGGAGAATTTTGTTGCTCAACGGATCCACAAATCGATCGATGTAAGTGTGTTTCCGCCACTCTTCATCCTTATTCATTCTTATTTACATGCTTATATGATCTTGGGACTTGTTTTAGAACTCCAACAATGGTATCATTGAGCTAAATGAGCATGAAAAATATTAGGGTAAAAATTTGGGGAAAATTGATTGAAGCATGATTTGATGAATGTTTGATAAATATGCTTAAATGTATGTTACTTGAAGTTATACATTATCAATTTCATGAAAAATAAATTGGATTAATTTTTCCCCCCAAATATGGCTTGGCCGAATTCTACTTTACATTGGACTTGGTATTTTGTTTGTTGTAAGATCATTGGATGACTTTAAACGGACATAAAATGACCATTTGTAATTCGATTGGATTGAAACGAAATCGGTATAATTTCACTACCTTGGCCGAATGTAAAGAGGCATGTTGGGGACTTGATTTTTGATTAAATAATGTTGGACATGTATTTAACATAAAAGTATGATTAATGGATTAATTTGATGTTTTGGAATGTTGATTTAAAGGATTAATCATAACATTACACTTTAATGAATTAAGTGATAAAAATTGGAATTTTAAAATTTGATTATTGGGCTTAATTTTGAATTGGGCTTAAAACTATTATATTTGGGCAATGGGCTTGGTTGGGCCAAGTAGGTTTAGGCCAATTGGATTGGATCCAAATTGGCCTAAATCACACCATTAGTCCAATGTAATAAATGGGCTTTTTGTTTAATTGGGCCATGGGCTTGATATTGATTTTATGACAAATGAGGGTGATTCCTTATTGGGCTTGGTAATTGGGTTTGACTCACATTGACCAAAGCCCAAGCCTAATGAAATCAATTGAAAGCCCATCGGACTTTAATTAAACGGACATTAGATGTTAGTTGGGATTTGAGACCCGATTTGATTAGATTTGGAATCTAAGTCATTAAAGTGCATTAAAAGTGTAAATATTTTTATTTGAATTAATAAAAGAATTAGTGTTGAATACGACTTAAATTGGATTTAACGAGTAGTTCGATATAATTCATGAATTCGTACTTTACGTACTTATTCTCAAACGAGTTGGACTCACGCAAATCAAACTGTTGATTGGACATTGGATGATCACATAATTAAAGACTAATTAATTGGATTAGATTGGTTGTATAATATGCCTTGAATGAATAAATGTGGATGTGTTGAATGAATAGTGTATATCGGATGGATATTAGAAGGGAAAGGGTAATTTTGGAAATTATTGTAAATTTGGAATTTATAAATTGAACCTGCGTGTCCAGCCTTGTCTCTTATTATCTCTTTGTATTCTCTTCTCACCCTATCGGGGAGAGGAATGAAGTTTTGTTCTAGGAACAATATGTTTATATATCCATCCGTATATCGCTATTATTTACTTTTCGCGCCTTATGATGTTTTAGAAGCATGCTTAGGGTGTATGATGAGACCTTAACAAAGATAATAAATTGGTTGCCATTCCATTTACACAAAAAACCCTCAAATAAATATTAAGCGATTTTTCCTTCCGTTGAGTGATTCTTACTCAAGATCCAAATTGGCATTGGTTTGTTGGCCAAAGTCAAGGCCTTTGTCAATTGCGGATTTGTTTGAATCATGAAGTTTTGTACTATATCGGTGTCTTGTCCAAGTTGTGATTTGTTGGCCAAAGTCAGATCACTTCTTGTCCAACGACATTGATCACGATACTTTCCTTGTGTCAACGGGTCCCGCTTAACTGGAATCATTAAGCTTGTTGTGCCAAAGCCAGGCTTAGTTGTTGATTCAGAGGAAAAGGTTAGGAAATACATTGGATGTATTGGCATATGTATTGTATATATGTTTCGGACTTGGACGTCCAGCTACCGGATCTAGGAATTGGATGAGATCCAATTGATCTTCGAGATCTACCTAGTTAAATATCATACAGCTTGTTGTCCAAAGTCAAGGTTGTACGTTATTTAATGGGATCCTAGCTCACTAGGAAACTGGGTTTCCCGAGTACTCGACAGAGGGTTAGAGGCTCGCCGAAAAATAGTGGGAGGCTAGTATTGAATCTGCAATTTCATTCAGATACTTAGCATTACGCGCTTTCAAATTATTTCGTCAAAATTTATATCATTAGTTGGACTAATATAATGTTATTTTTCTATGTAACAGTTAGACTGTACCCAATTATCGTTGACTAGATAGTTAGACTATCGTAGTCAAGATGACTGGCAAAGGAAATGTCCGCGACATAATCATGGGAGAGAATGTCTTTAAGGGCTCAAACTTTGCAGACTGGGAGATGAACCTAATGATAGTCCTTGGGGCTGAGAGGTTGCTGTATACCATAAATACACCTCTTGGGCCTAAGCCCACCCCTGATCAGACACTTGAGCTGGAGCTTTGGAAGACTCACAGCGATGATTGTGACACTGCTCAGTCCATTATGCTCGCTTCAATGACTCAACATTTCCGCCGCCAAAATAGGGACTTGGATCCTTATACCATGATGGCGAGATTGCAAGATTTGCATCGCTCTAACAAGAGGATGCGGAGATATGAGTTAGTAACAAAGCTCTTTCGCTCTCGCATGTCAGAAGGCATGTCTGTTGAGTCCCATGTGGCGCAGATGATTGCTGACATCGATGAGTTAGCTACTATGGGGATAATCTTTGAGGCAGAGATTACTGTAGATATGGTCTTGCAATCTCTCCCCGATTCCTGGAGACAGTTCATCATAAACTATAATTTGATGAACACTGACTGCACTCTTGGAGAGTTATTGTCTACTCTCAAGGAAGCAGAGAATGAGCTTCTCAAAGGAAACAAGCGCGAGGCGCACTTCGCTTCGACATCTCAGAAACCGAGGGTTGGGCCCAAGGTAACTGGAGGTGTGAAGAAGAAGAAGCATAAGGGCAAGGGCAAGGCCAAAACGTCAAAGGCTTCTAGGAAGCCAAAGGACAAATCACAAGATGTTTGCCTACACTGTGGCAAGCGGGGTCACTGGAAGCGTGACTGCCGCGAGTACAAGGCACTCCAGAAGGAGACAAAGGCGGGCAAGGCACTGGCCTCAGGTATGTTTGTTATTGAAATAAACATGACTACTTCTAGTCTTAAAAATTGGATTTTTGATTCTGGTTGTGGCACTCATATATGTACTGATGTGCAGGATCTACGGACTAGCAGGAGACTGGCTTCAGGAGAGATTGATCTGCGTGTTGGAAAGGGACACCTGTTGCTGTTTTGGCCGTGGGGACTTTGTTTTGGAACTGCCCTCGGCATGTACTTGAACTTAATGACTGTTATTATGTACCTAGTTGACTAGGAATATTATTTCTGTATCTATGTTAACCCATGTGGGGTATACTTTTGTATTTAGAAACACTGGGTGTTATTTATATAAAAATGATGTAGAAATTTGCACAGCTGTTGCAAATAATGGTCTTTATATTTTTGAATATAAATCTATCTCCAACATATAATATAACAAACAAAATGCTCAAAATGAGTAACAAAGATGAAACCTATATGTGGCATTGTCGTCTAGGACATATAAACAAGACTCGCATATCCACACTTTCGAAGAGTGGGTACTTGGACGGATTTGATCCAAATTCATATGACGTCTGCGAATCTTGCTTATTAGGCAAAATGCCTAAATCACCTTTTAGCGGTAAAGGTGAGCGCGCCACCGAACTGTTAGCCCTCGTTCATAGTGACGTATGTGGGCCCATGTCTAGCCAGACTAGAGATGGATATGAATACTTCGTAACCTTTACGGATGTTGCATCGCGTTATGGTTATGTCTATCTTATGAGACACAAGTCGGAAACTTTTGAAAAATTCAAAGAGTTTCGACACGAAGTTGAAAAACAGACAGACAAGAGTATTAAGACATTACGGTCGGACCGTGGTGGCGAATACTTGAGCAATGAGTTTCTAGATTACCTGACAGAATATGGTATTCTTTCACAATGGACTCCTCCTGGAACACCGCAATTAAACGGTGTGTCCGAACGGAGAAACCGTACTTTATTGGACATGGTAAGGTCTATGATGAGTCGCACTGAGCTACCTGTTTCCTTTTGGGGATATGCATTAAACAGTGCAATTCTTATTTTGAATAAGGTTTCGTCAAAGTCAGTTCAACAGACTCCGTATGAGATATGGACAGGAAAGAAACCGGGTTTCTCATTCCTGAAGATTTGGGGATGCTGGGCATACGTCAAACGTTTGGAAGGTACCAAACTTGAACCCAAATCGGATAAATGCCTTTTCGTAGGGTATCCTAGGGAAACCAAAGGATATTACTTCTATCACCCACGAGAGAACAAAGTATTTGTTGCTTTACATGCAGTTTTCCTTTAGAAGGAATTTCTAAATGTAGTGATAAGTGGGAGGAAAGTAGAACTCGATGAAAATCGAAGTGATACTGTTCCTGGCATCGAACCTTCAACGGAACATAAACAGTCCATCCAGGATGAGACTGTACCACAATCTTCAGTTACACAAGGACCGCGTAGGTCAGAGAGAGTCAGGAAACTACCTGAGGTATGGGAGTTCATGATCTCACCTCATGATATTAGATATTAATCTTATTGAGGCTAATGAACCGGCTACGTATGAGGAAGCGATACAAGATATCGATTCCGCTTTATGGCAAGAGGCCATGAAGTCCGAAATGGATTCCATGTACACCAACCAAGTTTGGACACTGGTTGATGCACCAGAAAGCGTAAAGCCTATTGGATGCAAATGGGTCTTCAAGAAGAAGACCGACATGAATGGCAACGTACAAACGTACAAACGCTAGGCTTGTAGCGAAGGGTATCATCAAGTACATGGTGTCGATTACGACGAAACCTTCTCACCCGTTGCCATGGTTAAATCCATTCAGATAATGCTTACTATAGCTGCATATTTCGATTACGAGATATGGCAGATGGACGTTAAAACCGTTTCCTTAACGGAAACCTATTGGAGGATGTTTATATGTAACAGCCTGACGGTTTTATCATGCCTTGACTTATGAACAAGGTTTGTAACTTAAATCGGTCCATTTATGGACTGAAGCAAGCATCGCGGTCATGGAACCAACATTTTGATGAAATCATAAAAGAATATGATTTCATTCAAAATGAAGATGATCCTTGTGTATACAAGAAGGTTAGTGGGAGAGCACTGACTTTTATTGTCCTTTATGTTGACGATGTATTGCTAATAGGCAATGACATTCCCATGTTAACGTCGGTGAAAGCTTGGCTTTCATTGAAATTCTCCATGAAAGATCTGGGAAAAGCAGCCTTTATTCTGAGAATAAAGATCTACCGGGTAGATCTAGAAAGCTGTTTGGACTTTCCCAGAGCACGTACATTGACAAAGTGTTGAAGAGATTCAACATGGATCAGTCCAAGAGAGGACTGTTGCCAATGTCACATGGTCGTCTATCTATCTAAGGACATGTGTCCTAAAACTCAAGATGAGAGAGACAACATGAGTCGGATACCGTTCACCTCGGCAGTCGGATCGATCATGTATGCCATGATATGTACGCGACCTGATGTCTCCTATGCTTTGAGCATGTGTAGTCGCTATCAGGCCGATCCAGGTGAAGGTCACTGGATGGCGGTTAAGAGTATCCTTAAGTATCTTAGACGAACTAAGGATGCCTTCTTAATCTATGGAGCTGGAAAACTTGAGGTATTTGGATATACCGATGTAAGTTTCCAAACCGACCAAGATGACTTTTAGTCACAATCAGGGTACATTTTTGTTTAAATAACGGAGCAGTGAGCTGGAAATCTTCCAAGCAAGATACTGTTGCCGATTCAACAACAGAAGCAGAGTACATTGCTGCGGCAGAAGCAGCAAAGGAGGCAGTTTGGATCCGAAAATTCCTAATTGGATTAGGAGTAGTTCCGTTAGCAGCTGAGCCCGTTTCATTGTATTGTGACAATAACGAGGCTATAGCGCAGGCTAAGGAACCGCGGTCTCATCAACGATCCAAACACGTTCTTCGACGTTTTCATCTGATTCGTGAGATTATACATCATGGCGATGTGAAGGTCGAGAA
This sequence comes from Zanthoxylum bungeanum, assembly GCA_019454045.1. Classification (NCBI taxonomy): domain Eukaryota; kingdom Viridiplantae; phylum Streptophyta; class Magnoliopsida; order Sapindales; family Rutaceae; genus Zanthoxylum; species Zanthoxylum bungeanum. The sequence continues at coordinate 1,220 of SKCR01054956.1, read as the reverse complement.
GGTTGCATCAGATGACAACATGGCAGATCCGCTGACGAAAGCTATTTCACGGGAAAAGTTTGAGCGACATGTACATAGTTCAGGTATTAGATGCTTGAGTAACTGGCTATAGGCCAAGTGGGAGATTGTTGGACAGTTATGACCCATAGCGTCACTGTTTGTAAAAGACATTGTGTTTTTGTACAAAATTAACTATGTATTAATGAAATTGCCTTTTACCGTTTTGTAAATTTATTTACTTTAATATAAATGGTAAAAGTCCATATGATTAGTATCGGATTGAGATGATATGAGACAGTATCAATTCATAAAGATTTAATCATTAAATATCCCTAGTCGTAGTATTATCGAGATAGGACATCGATAATGCGGTATAGGCTAGTATTGCACTTGTGCGCGTTGTGAGGGCATAATAGCATAGTTCTCATATATTTAAGTATATGATACTTATGCAAGTGTGATAGGAGGTTGTGTTTTACCGATGGTACAGAAAACAGCTTCGCTTCGGATAGACCCCGTGGAATCCCATTGGTAGTATGTATATGTGTCTATGGGAGTCCACGTCAGGGTAGATGTATTTGGTCTTAACCTGAGACTCGCATCGCTAATGCTTCCGACAATCGGTAAACTTTGGTTTTGGTCGTCCAGGGCTTTAACAGGTTCTGTGTACGCCTCTTCTGGGTTTATTGAGAATCGTAGTGCATTGGATGTGATGTCAAGATGGAAGTATCACTTCAGACATATGGAGATGATGATCACGCAGGGATTCAGAACTGGTTCTCTATAGTGTTGCAACCATCGGGATAATATGACAAGGTCATGATTATCCGATTCAAAGAGAGTAGTTGCTTGATATCCGATATGTGCTTCGTACGGGGTAGACACTATTCCATCCCCAGGCCTTGCACGTGACATCTGATACTGGATCGCTATACACTATACTAAGGTATCCTACGCCTGACGAAGATCTAATATTCCAGTAAGAATATTTCTAGAGAATTGGGTAGGCATGGCGCTTTGCTAGAAGCCAACCTGTCTCGTAAATCGGTAAAAACGTAGTACTTGTTACGTACGTGTTCGGATATACCGACGATCGAATTTACTGCCAACATATCTAGAGATCTCTTGGGTCGCTTCCCGAAGATTCACCGATGACGTATGATTCGAACTCAATTAATCTGGATTAATTGCGGAGAGACTTTATCTTGGATAAAGTACTA
>SKCR01054955.1:0-22177 GCA_019454045.1 Zanthoxylum bungeanum | reverse complement strand
ATGAGTTTAACATTATTTATGGGTTAAAAAAATTATTGAGAATTATAAATATTGCTTATATTACTTTAATAAATAATTGTTATTATTAATATATAACTTCAACCACCACTATCAAAAATAAATATGGGAGATCAAATATTATATACTATTATCTGACGAGAGATAAGTTGTTCTTCATTATTGAAGGGCAGGAATGAAAAGCTAATTTAGAAAATCTCATTTGATATATTGACAGGTGCAATCACACGGGTATAACGCAAGCGCACGTATCGTTCAAGTAGTATAAAAAGTATTGATCCCACGAGGACTTAATATCTAAGCTATTAATTTATGAAGTCAAATTTTTACGAGTATCTAATGGATTGATTGTTTGATTGGATGGTGACTTTAAATTTAAAACAAATAAATAAAATTTTGCGAAAGTAAATTGATGAAAATTCAAGATTATTAAACTATCAAGGATTGTGAATCTTTCCAATATCTTTTTAAAAATGAAGTGGTTATTTTACGTTTGTGTAATATATCGGTTTATTAACCTGGAACACGAAATTATGCAAAAGCCTCTTCCGATAGTCAAATATAAATACCCAGTATAATTTTATTAATCATATTCCTATGTCAACCAAGTTACCTGAATTCATTAAGATTAAGTTCCAATTATGGTTACCCCCGCCCGACAGGTATATTCTTATCCTGTAAGGAAATCTATTAAAGGATTATCTATCCTCAAGGAAGATCGTGGGCTATTGAGTCTAAGGTCTTAAACCTAAAATTCCTTTTCCAAGTTCATTTTAAGTTTACCATATCAATCTTATTAATGGCCAGTTAACAAGAAGCATTAAGACTAAGACTCAATAAATAAACATTTATATTACCTAAACTGTAAATTAACCCCTTATAAACCGGTGATATTAGAATTCATCACAACCCCAGATAATGGGTTTAGCTACGACACATATTTACGGCTAGTAAAAATTTAAATAAAATAAAAGACATAAAGTAGATGCTGGAAAGTAAATGCGGAAAAGTAAAGGCGGAAAAGTAAATGCTGAAAAGTAAATGCTGGAAATTAAAAATATAAAATTACAATAAAAGAAAATGTTGAGGTTAGATGATCCACTTTTATTACTACTATTTTAGATATCTCCCTTATTATAATATATAAACTTTGCGTGATAATTACCAACCAGCCATATAGGCGGTATCCTGATTAAGTCAAATTAATATTTAATTACCAACCGACCAATCAGGCGGTATCCAGTTTAGTCTGGTTAAAACCAAATTCAATAATTACCAACCGACCATAAGGCGGTATCCTCATTAAGTCAGGTTTTAAATAGTTTATATATTATAATTAAGGGAGATTAATCTAGATATTAGTAATAAAAGTTTTACCTTTTACCCCAGCAAGGGGGAGTTACCTCCCCATTACTGAAATGTAAAGACTGAAAAGTAAAGAAAGGAAAGTATTATTGCGTAAAAGTAAATTGCAGAAAGTAAAGACTGAAAAGTAAAGAAAAGAAAGTGCAAATGTGAAAATTAATTACTGAAAGATGTAAATAACCAAACAAGATACAATCTTCTTAGTATTCTTAAGTAATTACATAGAAGAAAATATGAATTCAAATCTGAAATTCGGCCTCTATTTATAAGGAAAAATGGTACATGCTTAGCGACGCGTGGAGTGTGCTTGCGTTGCGACGCGCTGTTAATGAAGGACGCGTGGCATGAACTTTAGCTGACATGGTGACACGTGGCAGAGGCTGAATGATTAACTCAATAATTGTGTTGACGTGGTGTTGACTGAATTATTGTGTTGACGTCATTGATGACGTGGTGATGATGATTGTCGGCAGCATGTGATGATGACACGTGTCCGGCACACGTTAGCATGATTTGTTGTGATGTTGACACGTGGCAGACGCACGTTAGCAGATTCGACGCACGTTAACAGACGGCGTATTTTAGTAAAACTTCTCTGATTGGTCCACGTTTCCCAGCGCACGTTAGCTATCGTGACGCGGGATGAGAGTCGCGATGCCCAAATGACAGTTTTGCCCTTTTTGTCTATTTTTCACTATTTTGGCCCCGAATCACCTCCAGAGAGTCCTGAAACTTTATTTATCTATAAAATAATACAAAACACATCAAAATATTCACAAAACTCAAGAAACTATACAAAATATTAAGTCAAATGAGTGGGAAATAGTGATACATTTACCACTCATCATACCCCCAAACCTAACATTTTTCTAGTCCTCGAGCAAAACAACAATATAAAATACATAAACATCTTTAAAATAAAATTAAACTATGCAACTTTCGTAGGGATCACGATTGAATTTAGCATATGCAACAAGCCTTTAAACCTCTAGATGTCCCTAGTGGACGAGTTGTAGTCTCGTGAGGGCTTACAGTAACGATACCCACAAACGTTAATATAAAACTAATGCACACAAAAGAAAAAAGACAAGAGAAAAGAGAATAAATAAGTTAGTGACTAAACATGTGAAACTCTTTATCTAAGTTAAGAGTTGTTTTCTTTCTTTCTAAATTACCGAATAAGTAAATTCTCCGATTATTTTTACCATTCTTCATACACACAGCTAACAAGGTATTTAATCAAGTCATTGTGCCCACAATATTCATAAGTATAGTTGAAAATAGGGTAATATTTGTGTCCTAAAGTTATATCAGACTTCACACCTTTTTTAGCAATGAAATATTTTTCTGATTTTTCTGATTTTTTTTATTATATACAATATCATTTATCCATGTAACGAGTTTTGGGTCAGTGACTCCCAAACCAGTTGGCTTTAGGGCATCAGGTGTTAAAACACCCTTACGGACTTAATAACTAGGATTTCAGATATATATTTTTTTTCTAACATCTTTGATCCATGTAGCAAGCTTTGGGCCAGTGACTCTCAAACCAGTTGGCTTTAGGGCACCAGGTATTAAGACACCCCTACGGACTTAATAACTCAGATCTCATATGTTTTTTTTTTCAATCGCTTTTTTAGATGCTTCCTCCAATTAAACTATAGCACTGAATATTACAAACTTGTCAGTTACAACTCATGTCCGTATGTTATCATGTATATTGATAATACCTGTCAATTGAGCATATGAATAGCCATTTTAGTCAGTTTTATGGAGAATTCACAAATTAAGTAATTCAAAATGAAATAAACAAAAATTAACTTGTTCCGAAATAGGTTGAGATACGTCTCAGGAGTGAGAATTCCTTACACAGCTATCTCACACCAATTTCACCCGATTAATCAAAATAAAATCACAAAATACAAAAAAAAAAGTTGTAAATTTTTTTAAATTTTTGTAAAAAATTTTTAATTTTTTTTCGAAATTTTTTGACTAAAAATAACGCAATAAAAACAAGATACTAGTCAACTATTCCCTCACCCAAACCTAAATGAGACATTATCCCATCCCCAATGTCTTAAAAGTAGAAGAATAGTTTAGAAACAGTACCTGGTTAGCTGAAATTCTACATCTAAAATTAAAGGTTAAGATCTAGATTTATCTGACGCTTCTTACCACGATCATTATCATACCAGATTATCTTTGAAAGAATATGGTCAATTTGTGGTTCAAAGGCTAAAAGTTGGTCAATTAAATCATTGGCAGTTCTGGCAGTGAAGAATAGATCTTTTACAGGTTTTGACACGAACCGATTTCTCCGAGCATCATCAAGATACACACACAGAAAATCATAAAATTCATCAGCATTAAACAGTCCAATCAGTTTCTGGTGTATGTTCAAGTTCGCCCAAGATAGTACTGTAAAAATTTCCTCCATCGTGCTCAAGCCTCATGGCAAAGCAATAAAAGCATCAGCACAGTTAATCATTTCTACCAGTCGTTCAGACATACCTGACACGATCAGTTCCTCTCTGTTTGATGGTCCTATAAGATTCGCCTCTTCCAAGGGTTTTGGGATGATTCCCAGAACTTGACTGCCTCCTTCCTGTACAGCCTTTGAAACGATCCCCATTAGTCCAAGATTGCCACCGCCATATACCAAGTGCATACTCCTTTCAGCTATGACTCGATCCAATTCCTGTGCTGCTCCAACGTATTCTGGCTTAGAACCAACACTAGTACCGCAAAACACATAGATGTTTACAACTCGTCTTCTTGAAGTAGCTTCCATTTTTATTGTATTTCTTTCTCAAATCTGGATGCCTTCAAGAGTGCAATGATGAGTTGAATTTATAACACCTGAAAAGGGGTGAGTAATAATAACACTTGTACCTGTGAAATGACAATTATTAACTAAAAAGAAAAATGGATCGTGAAAGGTCAAAAAGTCTGGATCCTGTCGAAGAAAATAAAAGAAAATAACAAAACAAATCACAATTATTAGGAAAAGACAAAGAGATAATAATATTTACACGAAGTAACAGCTTGATTGACTTCTATGCGTCAGAGACGAGCTTCTCATCCAATTTTCTTATAAATTGGCAAATAGGGTCTTTTTGAGTCAGAATTATGAGACTTAATTGTTGTCTTTCTTTTCGGAATTGTGTATATAACATGTGAATTGCATGGTGCACATATCCACTGGAATACGTCTCAATTGTCTTAGATATGTCATCCAAAGACTCTTTACTCAAGCCATCCCTAATGAATTTAATTTTATCTTCACGGTTATGAGACATTATTCCTAAAGAACGACAACGAGTATTACATGTCATACGAGCACATTTGTAGCAAACGCCCATTCTTTTAGCTCTTCTCTTTCTAGCATAGGTGATTCTTCCTAAACCAGACATATATGAAATAAAAGAGACAGAAGACTCACCTGCCAATCGGACCCATGCTTCAATAATCCAACGAATGTCATTAGGAATACCTTTGATCATCAGCAGTCTCATCCGTTTCAAGCGAGCTTTGTAGACTTTCATCGGAGAGTTTTGATAGAGATAAGGAAATTACTTGTGAAGATTTGAGAGAACTTCTTCCATCCTGAAATGACTTTACCTGCAAAAATTAAACACACAAAAATAAAACACACCAGATCAAAATATATACACAAATTGCATGGGTTGCCTCCCTGCTAGCGCTAAGTTTAAAGTCGTCAGCTAGACATGACTGCCCGAACGTTAAGTTGAATCTGAAAGTGTGACACTTTCTTTTTGTCGCTCAAATGATTCTCCCCAGTAGTGCTTGACACGTTTGTTTTTAACCTTGAATATTTTGTTGGAGTTGGGATCATGTAACTCAACGGCTTTATCTGGTAAAACTTTGGTGATTAAGAATGGACCTGACCACCGTGATTTTGTCTTCTATGTGAAGAGTTTCAACCTTGATTTATTTAACAGTACCATCTGCCCTAGTTCTAGTTGTATGCGCACTAACTTCTCATCATGTCTCTTCTTGGCCTTTTCTTTGTACAGTTTATCATTGTCAAAAGGTTGTATGTGAAATTCCTCCAATTCTTTGAGCTGGTGGAACTATTTCTCTTCTGTTGCTTGTATTGTAAGAATAGGCTTCTTCAGTACGCAGTACGCTTTATCTTCAGGCTTCACAGACATTTTGTCAGTAGAACTTTGCATTGCATTGGAGTTCTGGATGGTACTATGTATCACATCAAGTCTGAAACATTTCTCCTTCTTTTCGTCATCCGGGAAATTCATGGCTTTGAAAACATTGAATGTTACTTATTGGTCATGTACTCTCATGGTTAGTTCTCTTTTTTGTACATCAATAATGGTTCAACCGTAGCCAATAATGGTCTCCCGAGGATGATCGACACATCTTCGTCTTCCTCCATATCAAGGACAATAAAATCTACTGGGAAAATAAATGTGTCAACCTTGACCAGCACATCCTCAACTACACCTCTCGGAAATACGAGTGTTCTATCAGAAGTTGCAGAGAGACTGAGGTGTGCATTGTTTCTCCAATCTGTAATTTCTTGAAAATAGAAAAAGGCATCAAGTTAACACTTGCACTTAGATCACACAAAGCCCTACCGAAGTTATGCTCTCCTATGATATAAAGAATGGTGAAACTTTCAGGATCTTTCAACTTTGGGGGAAGTTTCCTCTGAATGATGGCGCTAAACTCTTCTGTCAATGTTATTTTCTCGTAATCTCCCAATCTTCGCTTTCGTGAAAGAATGTCTTTCATGAATTTCACATAGTTAGGCATTTGTTCCAACACTTCTGCAAATGGAATATTGATATGCATCTTTTTAAAGATATCCTGGAATCGAGCAAACTGCTTGTCCAATTTATTTTTCTGGAGACGTTGTGGAAAAGATGGAGGTAAAATGATTCTTTCTTGCTCTTTTTCCTCTATCTGTGGAACTGCTTCACTGTTTTATTTTGGAACTTCTTCAATGGGTGCCTTGATTCCAACATCTTTGTTGATTTCAGTACCGCTTTTTAAAATGATGGCATGACATTGCTCATTCCCCATGTTTCTTGGATTTGGTTCAGTGTTGCTAGGAAGGTTACCTGGCGATCTGTAACTCTGAGCATTGGCCAGTTGTCCAATTTGATTCTCCAGTGCTTTTATAGAAGCAGTTAAGCTTTGATTCAATATTGATTGGGCTTGAAACATAGTTTCATTTGATGCTGCTTGATTTTGAATTAATGCTACTTGATTTTGAAACATGGCATCGTATTTTTTTAACTGGGCCAACACTTCCGCTATTCCTGGTTCTTTTTCATGCTCCTGGCTTTGCTGTTGGAATCCTGGTGGTGGATTGTTCCTTTGTCCTGAATTGTTACTCCATGCGAAATTGGGATGATTCCTCCACCCTGGGTTGTAGGTATTGGAATATGGATTGTTCCCCTATCTGTTGAAATTGTTGACGTAATTCACCATTTCTTTATATTGGTTTGACTCTAGTGCTCCTCCATATGGTGAACTTGTGGGTCCAATATTGCCTTGCGTGCTAAGAGTTTCCATGAATTTGCATATCTGGTCCAGCTTGGCATTCACTGCAGTTTTAGCTCCAACTTCATAAATTCCAATAATTCTTTGGATCATGCTCCTTTCTGTTGGCCACAATGAATTGTTATTGGCCATTTCCTCAATTAAATCTCAGGCCTGATCTTCTCCCTTTGCCATTAAAGCTCCTCCAGCAGCAGCATCAATTGTGGTTCTCATCAGTCCAGAAAGTCCATTATAGAAGGTTTGGACTTGTAGCCACTTTCCAATCTCATGGTGATGACATTTTCTGAGTAAATCTTTGTACCTTTCCCAAGCTTCGCAGAGGGATTCTGAATCATGTTGCACAAAGGATGTAATGTCATTCCTCAGCTTTGCAGTTCTGGCTGATGGAAAATACTTTGCAAGGAATTTGGTGGCTAAAGTGTTCCAAGTTGTGATGGAACCTGCTGGTAGTGAATGTATCCAAGCTTAGCTCTGTCTTTCAAAGAATATGGGAAAACACGCAGTCTCATTGCTTCTTCAGCTGCTCGGTTGTAGTTGAAAGTACCGCAAACTTCCAGGAAGTTACTGATGTGGGAATTAGGATCTTCAGTTGCATTCCCCCCAAACTGAACTGACTGTTGAATCATCTGAATGCATGTTTTTGATGTCACACGTATTTGCTGGTAACGGAGGAAGTACAATACATGAAATGAAGCTGTCTACCAGTCTCGAATGGAAATTGGTGGTGCAACTTCCAAAGGTTCAGGTTCCATGTTGATTAGTGTTTCTTGGCCTTCTCGCGCATTTTCATTCTCAACTGTCTGATAGTTCTTTCAATTTCTGAATCAAACGATTGGATTTCAAACTTCTGGTTCGTCTCATGTAGTGTCTGAGAACCTGAAACACAAGAAAACAGAAATAATAAGTAAAAATAAATTAGACACAAGTAAATGTATCTAACCCTAAAATAAACTAATAGTAAAGAAAAATAAGTCAACCGACAACGGCGCCAAAAACTTGACTGGTGCAATCACACGCGTATAACGCAAGCGCACGTATAGTTCAAGTAGTATAAAAAGTATCGATCCCATGAGGACTTAATACCTAAGCTATTAATTTATGAAGTCAATTTTTACGAGTATCTAATGGATTGATTGTTTGATTGTATGGTGACTTTAAACTTAAAACAAGTAAATAAAATTTTGCCAAAGTAAATTGATGAAAATTCAAGATTATTAAACTATCCAGGGTTGTGAATCTTTCCAATATCTTTTTAAAGATGAAGTGGTTATTTTACGTTTGTATAATATATCGGTTTATGAACCTGTAACACGAAATTATGCAAAAGCCTCTTCCGATGGTCAAATATAAATACCCAGTATAACTTTATTAATCATATTCCTATGTCAACCAAGTTACCTGAATTAATTAAGATTAAATTCCAATTATGGTTACCCCCGTCCGACAGGTATATTCCTATCATGTAAGGAAATCTATTAAAGGGTTATCTATCTTCAATGAAGATCGTGGGCAATTGAGTCTAAGGTCTTAAACCTAAAATTCCTTTTCCAAGTTCATTTTAAGTTTACCAGATCAATCTTATTAATGGCCAGTTAACAAGAAGCATTAAGACTAAGACTCAATAAATAAACATTTATATTACCCAAACTGTAAATTAACACCCCTTTAAATCGGTGATATTAGAATTCATCACACAACCCCAGATAACGGGTTTAGCTACGACACATATTTACGGCTAGTAAAAATTTAAATAAAATAAAAGACATAAAGTAGATGCTGGAAAGTAAATGCGGAAAAGTAAAGACGGAAAAGTAAATGCTGAAAAGTAAATGCTGGAAATTAAAAATGTAAAATTACAATAAAAGAAAATTATGAGGTTAGAGTATCCACTTTCATTACTGAAAAAGTAAAGACTGAAAAGTAAAGAAAGGAAAGTACTACTGCGTAAAAGTAAATTGCAGAAAGTAAAGACTGAAAATTAAAGAAAAGAAAGTGCAAATGCGAAAATGACTTACTGAAAGCTGTAAATAATCAAATAAGATACAATCTTCTTAGTATTCTTAAGGAATTACATAGAAGAAAGTATGAATTCAAATGTGAAATTCGGCCTCTATTTATAGGGAAAAATTGGTACACGTGTCACGACGCGTGGAGTGTGCTTGCGTCGCGATGCGCCGTTGATGAAAGACGCGTGGCATGAACTTTAGCTGAGATGGTGACACATGGCAGAGGCTGAATGATTAACTTAATAATTGTGTTGACGTGGCACTGACGTGGCGTTGACTGAATTATTGTGCTGACGTCATTGATGATGGGCGATGATGATTATCGGCAGCATGTGATGATGACACGTTTCCGGCGCACGTTAGTATGATTTGCTGTGATGTTGACACGTGGCAGACGCACGTTAGCAGATTCAGCGCACGTTAACAGACGGCGTATTTTAGCAAAACTTATCTGATTGGTCTACGTGTCCTGACGTACGTTAGCAGACTCCGACGCACGTTAACGGTCACGATGTGGGATGAGAGTCGCGTCGCCCAAATGACAGTTTTGCTATTTTTGTCCATTTTTCACTGTTTTGGCCTCGAATCACCTCCAGAGAGTCTTGAAACTTTATTTATCTACAAAATAACACAAAACACATCAAAATATTTACAAAACTCTCAACAAAACTATTCAAAATATTAAGTCAAATGAGTGAGAAATAGTGAACATTTACCACTAATCATATCTCTTTTGAAATAAATTTTGAAGATGTGGCTGACCATTTAATAAACGAAATAATTTTTGAATTTTTTTTTGTAGTTGCTCTTATAGTGTGGTAGTATGATTTGTGTTAAGTAATACATATCTTCCTATTTGATTATATTTAGGCTTTAGATTTAAAGGTAAAGAATATCATTGTAATAATTTAAAATAATCTTTAGTCGAAATATTATCCTTTATTATAAGTAAGGATTGTGTTTCTATTTTATGGTTAATATTATCGAAATATATTAACCTTATTTGAGAATAATCTTTTTATTTATACTTTCAAATGATAGTCTAATAGACTTAACTCTTGTAGTGGAAGCAAGAGGTTACAAGTTCACTTTTAATTTGGAGTTTGACTGGGTGAGAATGTTATGTATAATGAAAAGACTTAAACCTTCATTTTAAAGGAAAAAATAACCTTATTTGAAAAAAATTTAAGATTTAGTTTAACCCCATTGGGTAAATTTAGCTAGAATCCTATAAATAGATGATGTATTTCACATATTGGAGTATCCGCAAATACAAAGAAGTTTTTGTTGAATTTAGATATACATTCAACAATATAATAGTTAATTTATCAATGTAAGATGTTATAAAAATGAAGGGCATAGACACATGTTGGTTCGGTTTTCGCCTATTCACTGATGTATCGGGGATCAACCTGTCCGGACAGGTCGAGGGGACAGCGCCCCCCGTGTGGGATCGAGGGCAACACCCCCTGAAAGGAAAATAAAATTCAAAAATAAGTTAACGGAAATAACTGATTTTGTGTCCTCTGCTGCAAAAAAAGCATCGCAACAATGGATATTCATTAGTGCGACAATGAGACCTTAAGACATAAGAGCATTCTGACTAATATTGTCTTGACAATGGTTTCTCATTGGCGCGACAATGAGACCTTGATGCAAAATAACATTATGACTTACATTGTTGCGGCAATGGATATTTATTGGCAGGACAATGAGATGCTCATGCATATTTTCGAGACAATAGTTTCTCATTAGAAGATTGTCTTGCCTTCTATTGTGCTAACAGGAGCTATTGTCGCCCATATATATTTTTATTGATTGTGGATCAATGTCATCTTCATCTAGTCTTTCGGTAAGACATTATTTGATTTTTGTTACAGTAGTATGTGTTGGCGACTTGGTCGCATAATCTATTGTAATTGGTTTTGATGATGCAACGCGAGAAAGAAGACTTCGACGTGCAAACACGAAGCAATACAAAAAGTGTCGAAGCATATGTGGTGAAGAGCGAGAATGTGAAGACTTGCGCATAATTGAAGAAATCATGTGAAGTCTTAGCTTAGTGCTCTAATTGTAAGTGAGTTTACTCAAGTGATCTAAAGCTCTTAGGAATCATACATTTTGCATCACTTGCATTTAAAATGGCTTAGAATGCTAAAAGAATCATTTGCACCAAAATGAACTTCATGCACAAGTACATCGGTAAATGATCTTCTAAAAACTAGAAAACGGTTGAATTAAACTTCAAATGATATGCCGTTAGATAGATATGTGTCTCTAGTTTACTACGGTTCAAACGGAAAATAATTCTGATGCATAGAACTTTTGCTAGAGCCTTTTCAGTACAACATGCTCATATGTGCGTTTTCTGCATTCATGTCACATTAGCAAAATTCCATAAAATTCATATTAATGTTTTTGGAGCTGAATTTTTTACAGAAGATAGATCTATGTGTTTAGTTTATGTAGAAATTTACGGAACATGATTTGGAAATTTATAGAGAGAGTTATGGCCAAAATACCAAGTGTCGTCAGTCTTGACTGGTCATCAGAACTGAAACCAGGGAGCTCCAAACCGGTCCCCATACCGGTTTCCATACCGGTCTAGCCTTTATTGTGCAGTTACTGAAACCAGGGAGCTCCATACCGGTTTTCTCGCCGGTCTAACGAATAGTTTTTTGAACGTTATATAGCCGTTAGGAGCCGTTGCAAACCTAGACCGGCATGCCGGTCTCCTCGCCGGTTTGCTCGCCGGTTCGCTGTAAGTTGGGGAATACTTTGCATTTTATTATAAATAGGACCCCAACTCATTTGCCCCAAGAAATAAAAACCTAGAGAGACTTAATACACAATCTTCATACATTCTCTAAGGCAAATACAGAGTGTCTTAAACCTTCATACACTTAAACACTCATCCAAGCTCACACACATCTTCATATCATTTAGTGAGCTTAGAACACTTGGGTTTGCTCTCACACAATCTTCTTATTATTTGTGAGTGCCCAAGTGTGTTTTAATTCTTTCTTATCAAAACACTTGTGGTTTGTGAAATCTCATTGTTTGGGTAAATTGTAAAGGTTGTGAGTGCACCTACGAACAAAACTCAAAATTGTAAAAGGTTCGGAGTGCGCCTTGGCGGAAAACTCTTGGTTACGAGTGAACCACGGAAAACTCGATTTTAGTGGAAATCTTCAAGCGAGGCTTGGGGGAGTGGACGTAGGCACATTTGGCCGAACCACTATAAATCGCGGTGTCGTATTTCCCTTTCCCTTAACTTTTACTTATTTGCAAGTTTAATTACATTTATAATATCGAATAGAAAACTTGCATATAGGCTATTAATTGGAATAGAGAAAATTGCCTTAAGTCCCAATTTGGTAATAAGAGCTAAAATCGGCAAAGATTTTATAATTCCGCATTTGTAGCGATAACCCAATTCACCCCCCTCTTGGGTATAGAGATTCTTTGTCGCTATTGCTTGTAGGTACTTTCAGTTGGTATCAGAGCGAGGTATTCTCAAGAAAGACTTGACCGTCCGAGAATAGATCATGGCATCTACAAGCAACTCGTCAAATCTTGCCGAGGGATTTTCAACAACTAGACCTCCATTTTACACCGGAACAGACTACAATTATTGGAAGATGAGAATGCTAAATTATCTCCTTGCCGTAGATCCGCAATCTTATTTGGTTATCACACGAGGTGCAAAAGGACCAACAAAAAGGGATAGCAATGGGGTTGAGATTCCAAAGCCGAGTTTGGAATGGGATAGTGAGGATGTAAAAATAGCCTCACAAAATGCTAAGGCACTCAACCAACTCCTATGTGCCATTGATCGGGATCAAGTTAGCAAGCTTCCGGAATGTGGAAATGCATATGATTTATGGAAGTCTTTGGAAATGGTCAATGAGGGCACAAGCCAAGTGAAGGAATCAAAGATCAACCGGTTCATGTGCGAATTGGATAATTTCAAGATGGAATCCGGGGAAGAAATTGATCACATGATTTCGAGGTTTACAGTCATCATCAATCATTTGGGAGCCTTGGGAAAAGTCATCGGGACATCGGATCAAGTAAAGAAAATTTTGAGATCACTCGCGAAAGAATTTAGAAGCTATTCCTCCTCCATTAGAGAAGCAAACGACATAAACACATTGAAGATGGATGATTTGGTCCGTAAATTGCTTGAGTACGAAATGGAGATCAAGATGGATAAAAAGGAGGAAGATGAGAAAAGGACAAGAAAGCCCTTTGCCTTAAAAGCAAGAAGAAAAGATGAGTCAAGCTCAAGTGAAGAAGAAGATAGTGATGATGAGTTGGCTCAAATAAATAAGAGCTTCAAGAAGCTTCTTAAATCCGTAAAACAAAAGGAAAATCAAAGACGGATGAAAAGAAAGAAGAAAAATGGCCGCGGAAGAACAAGAAAATCATTTGTTATGAATGTAACAAACCGGGTCACATAGCCACCGATTGCCCATTGAGGAAAATGAAAGGAAAATCAAAGAAAAAGGCAGTGAAAGCTACTTCAACTTGGAGCGATAGCGATTCAAGCTCATCCGAGGAGGAAGAGGTCGAAGTCAAAGACAAATCAATAGCATTCATGGCTATCACGGATGAGGACATCCATTTTGAAATCGAAGAAGAAGAGGTACACAATTCTCAAGACTATGATGATTTACTTAATGCCTTTAATGGATTAAAAGAATTGTGTGATGTGCTTAAAAAGAAATTGAAATTAGTTAAAAATGAGCATGCTACACTTAAAAATAATCATGCATGTTGTATGGATAAAATTCATGTTGTAGAGAATGAGATTATATGCTTAAAGGCTAAACATGAAAAAGAAATTGCATGCTTAAATGATGAAAATGCATGTTTAAAGTTGAAAAAGCTAGAACTTGAAAATGCCATATCAAATATGCCATCTAGCTCTAAAACATGTGATTGCGAATCAATTTTAAATGAAAATGTTTTGTTAAACACAAAGGTTATTGATTTGCAAAACATACTTAGCAAATTCACATTGGGACATAAAAATTTTAATATGCTCATTGGATCCCAAAAATGTGCATTTAAAAAAGAAGGATTAGGATATAGGCCTTACATTAAGAGAAAATTTTTGAAGAATTATTTTGTTAAGGCATCCGATTCTCATGCTAAGAATGTTAAAAATGAAAATATCACATGTCATGCATGTAATGAAAAGGGGCATAAAATTTTTGAATGCATAAATAAGAATGTGATGAAGAATGCATGGATTCCTCAAGGAATCAAAATTAACCCCAATGGACCCAAGAAAGTTTGGGTACCAAAGTGCAATTGATAAATTTGTAGGGGGAGCTTTGGGAATGGATCTTTAAAGAGAATTGCAAAATTGATCCCAAAGGCTCAAGGAAATGAGGAATCGCAACGGTAAAGGTAAAATCCGTATTCACGGAAACATTGGTACCGTTTCCTCTAAATATCTATATGTATGCATATTTCATATTGGTTAATATTTATTTTAAGCATACAAAATGATTAGGCAAGTATTCAAACTTCTATTGGTATCAATTTCTCATTTGATATCACTAAGTGCCTTAATCATATATTTAAACCTCTATTCTATTTCAATTGGTATCACATGAAATTTATTGAGTTAAATGCAATATATGTGATCACTTGATTGAATATGTCTTGACATATGAACTAATTGGTTGAAAATGAAATGCATGTAAATTGGCATAATCCTATATGAATATAATTGGCATCATGAAATGCATGAACTTTGATAATTAATTAATTGATATCATGGAATGTATTTATATATTTTTAATTGGTATCAAATTTGGGAAAAATCATGCTTAAAATGATCTTAGATTTAAATGGTATTCATGAGTATTTATCTTTTGAAAAATGCTATTTTGTGCATGAATTTTGATTTTTTTTATGGCAAAAATGGGGAAATATCAAATGTGCATATTTTTTAAATTGTTATCATTTTTGCACACATCTATTGGTATCTCATTTTAGAACTTAATTTTGCTTCTCCACTTTTTGATTATGTCAAAGGGGGAGAAATCATTAGAAATGAGATTAAAACTTGTTTTACCACTCTTTTGCTTCTCCACTCTTATGTTGAGGGGGAGAAAAATGTGCTAATGTGTTTGTCTAAGTCTTATAGAGCTATTTTGAAGACAAGCACACATGAGGGGGAGCTTATGTTGAGGGGGAGCAAAATTGTCAAATTTGGACTCCAAGAAGCTCACAAGTTGCAACAAGTTTTAAGGGGTTGCCATCATCAAAAAGGGGGAGATTGTTGGCGACTTGGTCGCATAATCTATTGTAATTGGTTTTGATGATGCAACGCGAGAAAGAAGACTTCGACGTGCAAACACGAAGCAATACAAAAAGTGTCGAAGCATATGTGGTGAAGAGCGAGAATGTGAAGACTTGCGCATAATTGAAGAAATCGTGTGAAGTCTTAGTTTAGTGCTCTAATTGTAAGTGAGTTTACTCAAGTGATCTAAAGCTCTTAGGAATCATACATTTTGCATCACTTGCATTTAAAATGGCTTAGAATGCTAAAAGAATCATTTGCACCAAAATGAACTTCATGCACAAGTACATCGGTAAATGATCTTCTAAAAACTAGAAAACGGTTGAATTAAACTTCAAATGATATACCGTTAGATAGATATGTGTCTCTAGTTTACTACGGTTCAAACGGAAAACAATTCTGATGCATAGAACTTTTGCTAGAGCCTTTTCAGTACAACATGCTCATATGTGCGTTTTCTGCATTCATGTCACATTAGAAAAATTCCATAAAATGCATATTAATGTTTTTGGCGCTGAATTTTTTACAGAAGATAGATCTATGTGTTTCGTTTATGTAGCAATTTACGGAACATGATTTGGAAATTTATAGAGAGAGTTATGGCCAAAATACCAAGTGTCGTCAGTCTTGACTGGTCATCAGAACTGAAACCAGTGAGCTCCAAACCGGTCCCCATACCGGTTTCCATACCGGTCTAGCCTTTATTGTGCAGTTACTGAAACCAGGGAGCTCCATGCCGGTTTTCTCGCCGGTCTAACGAATAGTTTTTTTAACGTTATATAGCCGTTAGGAGCCGTTGCAAACCTAGACCGGCATGCCGGTCTCCTCGCCGGTTTCGCTGTAAGTTGGGGAATACTTTGCATTTTATTATAAATAGGACCCCAACTCATTTGCCCCAAGAAATAAAAACCTAGAGAGACTTAATACACAATCTTCATACATTCTCTAAGGCAAATACAAGAGTGTCTTAAACCTTCATACACTTAAACACTCATCCAAGCTCACACACATCTTCATATCATTTAGTGAGCTTAGAACACTTGGGTTTGCTCTCACACAATCTTCTTATTATTTGTGAGTGCCCAAGTGTGTTTTAATTCTTTCTTATCAAAACACTTGTGGTTTGTGAAATCCCATTGTTTGGGTAAATTGTAAAGGTTGTGAGTGCACCTACGAACAAAACTCAAAATTGTAAAAGGGTTCGGAGTGCGCCTTGGCGGAAAACTCTTGGTTACGAGTGAACCACGGAAAACTCGATTTTAGTGGAAATCTTCAAGCGAGGCTTGGGGGAGTGGACGTAGGCACATTTGGCCGAACCACTATAAATCGCGGTGTCGTATTTCCCTTTCCCTTAACTTTTACTTATTTGCAAGTTTAATTACATTTATAATATCGAATAGAAAACTTGCATATAGGCTATTATTGGAATAGAGAAAATTGCCTTAAGTCCCAATTTGGTAATAAGAGCTAAAATCGGCAAAGATTTTATAATTCCGCATTTGTAGCGATAACCCAATTCCCCCCCCCCCCTCTTGGGTATAGAGATTTTTTGTCGCTATTGCTTGTAGGTACTTTCAGTATGAACAGTAAATTACTATAGATCAATGGACAGTACTTTGCTACAATAACGATCAATAATATTTTGTGAACAATGATTTTGGATTTCTTTGGGAGAAGAGATCGTTTGTAGCAGTGAAGGGATTTCACATAACCGCTACAAATTATTATTAACAATTGAAGTCGGGTGGTGCTCGCTAGGCAAGGTCAGTTAAGAGAATATTCAATATAGAGGCGAGAAATGAATAGTAAGATTAGGTGAGGTCTTATGATGTGTAAGTCGAATAAATTGTCATCTTTCTAGGCGAGGATATGTAGATATAGGAAAAGATTCTGAATTATTTTTCGAAAAGTGACATAAAAAGAAAGAGCTTTCTACGAAACAAACACAATCTGATATACAACTTAT
The DNA here is from genome assembly GCA_019454045.1 of Zanthoxylum bungeanum. Taxonomy (NCBI): domain Eukaryota; kingdom Viridiplantae; phylum Streptophyta; class Magnoliopsida; order Sapindales; family Rutaceae; genus Zanthoxylum; species Zanthoxylum bungeanum. The sequence continues at coordinate 4,956 of SKCR01054955.1, read as the reverse complement.
TTCTTTTTACTAACAATTCATCAAGTAATAAAAGATAATATTTCTTCCAATTTATATATCTTAATCGTCAGTTCAAGTACTGCTTGACATCTTAAATTTCTAAACAACCAAACAGAGTGTCACAAGATTAGCAATAAGTCATCAACTCAACAATCAATGTCTAGAAATCACGTCAATTCATCGTAAAAGAATCAAACCATGATACCCAATTAGAAATTGAAACTCCTAACTCAATGATCAAACAAAAGCATGTAAAAAACTAAAATGTTTATATATCCATCTTCATTTCCACTCAGATCATCAAGAACAGCAACAAAAATCTGACATGTAGAATCAAATTTTGAAAAATTACAAGATACGCAGCTCTTATTGAATACTCTTTGCAAAAAAAAAAAAAAAAAAATACACATAAAATTAGATACACATTGAATTTTTCCCAACGTACAGTGTGAGAAATCTTATGTATTAAGTTATTCTCTTTACGAAAATTTTTTCTATATAACTGAGGTATCACATCACAATCTGATATAATACCATTAATTAATAATATCTAGATACGCGGCACACTAATTAAAACCATAGATTTCATTTTTGTTTTAATTTTTCAAAACCCACCCAACTATCTTCATGCCTCTTTTAGTTCTCTCTTTCTAGCTCCATTCTTCTCTCTCTTGGACACAAAGGTACGTTAATTATTTTAATAAATAATATAACTTTATTACAAATATTATATCTTAAATTATTACATTCATAATTAATTTTAGGACATACACTCTAACAATAACAACTCAATTTTCTTCCCGTTCATCTTCTCAAAATCATTCAGCTAACATAACTTTAACAAGTACTCAAAACAAGCCCCACACATGAGTGATATGTTGGAGATTTTTTTTTTTGAATGGGTGAGAATGAAAGAAGAGGACATTCAAAAATTATTTATGAGATAGATTGAGGGCGAAAGAGAAAGATGAGAATAATGATTGATTGGAGTATATGAGGAAGTTCATTAATGTTTTGTCTATTATTTTTTAAATTTTGGAAATTTGGGCGGGGAAAATGAATATTTCAAAATGAAGGATCAAATGAGAAGGAACAAATATTTTAAATTTTGTTAAATTAATTATTTTAAATGTCATGTCTAAATGTTAATAGTTGTAGTTGATAGTAGACCCGGACGGTTCCCGGTTCCACATTTAGGTTCTGGTTCCGGTTCCATTCGGTTTTTTTTTTTTTACTTTATTATAAATAAAAAATTGAGATTGATAAATTAATATAATTTAAAATTATGAATTTGAATTTATATAATAAACTTACATTACATAATTACATAAATTACAAATAAAATTCTTATCTAAAAAAAAAAATTTATTAAAGTAAAGAGCTTGAACTTAAATATTTAAAAACTTAAGTGGCCTACGTATCCTCCAGGGGTGAGAGGAATCAAAGCTCACGTAGTTCCATTATATTTTAAAGATATTTCCCCATTGTAATTTTACAATTATTTAATTATCAATAATCATCAGTGCATGTTGATCCTTCAGCTCGAGTTCTGCTTGCACTTGCAGATGTATTATCGAACAAGTCTTCAAATTCATCAGGGGCATCTTCTTGTTGCCTCAGATCAGCTCGAGTCCAATCATCCACACATGTTGTTGCTTCTAGAGTGCTTGGATGTAATGAAGACCCCTGACTTCCAATATATTACCTCTCATGCTAAAGGCTTGCTCAACCGCGATAGTGGAAACAGGTGCTGCCAATATCTCTTTAGCAATAATTGATAATACATGATATACATTTTGATGCCGGTTTGTAACGACCGGTAGTTTTTACTACTGCATACAGTGGTACTGTTACGTACGGGACGAAGGCACATAAAATAAATTATGTTGAAACTCAAATATACTCATGGAATGACTTTATTGACAATCGGTAAATCCCTCGAAGTCCCGGGACAAGACTGTACAATATCCCCCTCTAGACAGCCTGTGGTATTTCGGGCGTAACTTTTTCATACAACTCTTATTTTTATGAATATTATATCGTCAGAAACCTGAGAGTGAGACCTACAACTTCCGTGTTGAAAGTTTCCAAAATAGGACCATAAATAGGTCAAAAATACAAGTCAAAATTTGAATGAATAGTGATTTCGGGGTCAAAGGGAAGAATCTCAAATCTTCCACACTTTTCTACACTTTTCCAAATATCAAAAATGCCCTAATATATAAGGACCTTACTATTCATGCTTACAAAAGTGAAAAAGCAAAATGAAAAGAAAAAAGAAAAAAGAAATGATGTAGCCGAGAGAAACAGAAGGAAAAATGAGAAGAAAAAAAAAAGGAAGAAGAAGAAGAAAAGAAGAAAGAAGAAGGAAAATAATGAATATGAAGCAAAGTGAGCATGGCAACCATTAGAGACCTTGGAAGAGTTGAGAATCCAACAAAAAAAGGTAATGAAACTAAACCCAAATTTCAAGTTATGAGATTTTGGCAAATTGATGTTATGGTTGTTGTTGTGGCATGTTATGTGTTGCATATTAGTGGTTAATCAGTAATAAGATGGGTTATGGGGTAAGTTGTCTAAATTTGGGAAGTTTAAAGATTTAGTTAGTAATGATGGTTATGTGGTTAAATGAGTAATTAATGATGATAAAATGATAGTTTAGTATGTGTGGAGTTGATGTAATTTGATGGATTGTGTATTGGAAGTGTTATGGAAGCTTTGGGGATGTTTTTGGGTAAGTTTGGTGTGAAAAAGGAAATGCAGAACCAAGTGACGCTACTACGCACTTGAATTAAGAAGTTTAGTCTAGTTCCAAAATCATCTTTTGGTATTTAATCTAACCACGTTGTCGATTTTAGAACATCACAGGAACCAGAAATCCTCAATAATCGAATAATGCCAGCCAGATTTCAAAATAGTGAGTGGACACTCTCCTTTTTAAACTGACTTTTATTATGTTATTTCTGTTTCAGACTTACATTTTTTTTACGCTTTTGGGTGTTAGAAGATTTTTTTTACAATTATTTTATACAAAGTTATGATTTAAGTTTTTATTGAGAAGGAAATCCTTTCAGAAAATGTTTCTTACGGTTTTAAGATACAGATCGTGGATTTATGTTTTCGGGGCATGAGGGAAAAACTCACCCCAGTATGTAACTTGACACAGTTGGAATTGACGGACAGAGACATGTGCACATGTAGAGGACTGGGGGGACGGCGATACGTAACGCCCCCAGATCCTAGAGCAGGGCTAGAGAGACGGCGATACGTAACGCCCCTGGACCCTAGTTTCAGAGCTTGGGTGGTAGCATAGATCTGCACCCCCAGTTCTAGTTTGTGGCTTGGGGGACGGCGATACGTAATGCCCCAAGACCACCAGTTTCAGAGACAATAGTGTCATGCTTTGGGGGACGGCGATACGTAACGCCCCAAAGTCATGGATTTGCACTGCTGGCTACAGTTAGGCGTATGAGGGGACGATGATACGTAACGCCCTCATACGTCAAGGTTTTCAGATACAGAGCAGCTCACAATTATCAGATTTTCAGAAATGCAGTTTTCAGTAATCAGATTTTAGAAATAGTTTTCAGAAACCAGTGTTTCAAAAGCAGTTTTCAGAAAGAAAAGTTTTTAGAAAAGAGATTTCATATGAAGTGATTTTCTGAAACTTTAGTTTTAAAACCTAATGCTTTGATTTGAGTATTTCAGTTTTCTTGTCCACTCACTTAGATTGAATAGCGATCTAACCCCCTCTCTCCCAGTTTTCTGTGGTTGCAGGTATTCTCGGAGGACAAGCTTGGAAGGACGGATACTGATGCAGTCATTAGGGTTGGAGTCCACCAGTACAAGTCAGAGATAGAGTGTGGGTCAGTCAGAGTCGATTAAAAGTTTTGTATTAGTCTTGGACTTTGAGGCAGTCATAGTAAAAGTGTGTTATTGAGTTTTCAGTTCAGATGTTAAGTTTGTGTGTAATGATTTTGAGTTTTGGACTACGGTTCCACCGATAATATAATCAATTAAAGAAGAGAACAATAGTGTCTGTCCACGGATAGAGAGTAAGAGGCTTATAGGGTTAGTACAATCTATCATTTACAGGTAACATCTTCTAGTTCGGGGATGTTTCACTGTTCCACCATTCATGGATTTGAAAATTTTTACTAACTAAACTTTCAGTTGAAAATTCAAAATTTGTAGATAAATAATTATCTAATTCCTGATTATTAGTCGTGTTATCCCTATATTTTTTATTTTGTTGTAATAACCAATGATCACATGCGCTAAGTCTTGATTGCATTACGGTCGTTTCGTTACAACTAGATTGTCCTACTGATTGCAAGTTATATTCTCTAACTTAATCATTAAATAACTCTATTAAATCACTATCAATTTCATCTAATATTCCTAAATATCCATAGTAAGCAGGTAAAACACTATTTAAACCTTCTAATTTAAATCTATGATCAAAAACAGCAGCAATAAGATAAAGTAAAGGAATGTCTCTAAATAATGCAACCATTTTCATTTCATAACATTAATAGCTTCAAGCAAAATAATATAATTAGGATCACGACTATCAACATGCTCATCGAGAGTACTAACAATGTTCAAACTTTCAAGAATAAATAAATGTGTTGTAGGATAATAAATTCCGCTAAAACATTTCGTAGCATCATTAAAAAATTTTAAAATCTCTAAAATTTTATCACAAATTTCCCATTGATTAGGAAAAGTGTGATATGTTGAACATGTTGAGAAAAAATTACATAATGCATCTTTGTATTGCAAAGATTGACATAAAAGAAAATAAGTTGAATTCCAACGTGTTGGAACATCTCGTGAAAATTTTATCGATTTAATACCATTAAATTTACAAAACTTGGCCAATTCTCTCATAATTTGAGAATATGACCAAATACAATTAAGTGCTTTCTTAATAGGATCAATGAAATGTGATAA
>SKCR01054954.1:0-40188 GCA_019454045.1 Zanthoxylum bungeanum | reverse complement strand
GATCTTGCGACCTTATAGAAAACCAACATATCGGCCCAGTATCGGATAATCACGTGCTAGGGCTGGGGCTGGATAAGTGTCTGCCCCGTCCGAAACACATATCGGATGTCTGGTAACTAGTCTCTATAATCGGATATTCATGACCTGGTCATAATATCACGATTGGATGCGCATCACTTAAGAGCACTAATACCGTATCCTGCGTGACATCATCTCCATTATGACTGGAGTGACACTTCCGTCTTGACATCACATCCAATACACTACGATTCTCTGATAAACCCAGAAGTGGTGTACACAGAACCCGTTTAAAGTCCTCCAACACCAAAACCAAAGTTTACCGATTGTCGTAAGTATTAGCGATGCAAGTCTCAGGTTAAGACTATACACACCTACCTTGATTTCGGCCTCCCATAGACACCTAGTCATAATACCAATGGGATTCCGAAGGGTCTATCCAGGGCGAAGCTGTTTCCCGTACCATCGGTGAAACACGACCTCCTATCGCACTTGCACAAGTATCCAATACTTATATATATATGAGAACTATGCCGTTGTGCCCTCACAACGCGCACAAGTGAAATACTAGCCTATTCCGCATTATCGATGTCCAGTCTCGATAATACTACGGCTAGGGATATTTAATGATTAATCCTTCGTGGACTGATAATGTCTCATATCATTTCAATCCAGGAACTAATCATAGGGACCTCTCTTCATTTATATATCTCTGTGATCTAATCACAAATGACGAGAGTGAAATTTCCTTGTTACATAGTTAATTTGCTACAGCAACACAATGTTCTGTGCAAATAGTGACGCTATGGGTCAATATTATCCAACAACATTATTCTATATCAGTGTTTAATCATTGCGGATAAAACCTTTATATTCTAGAACGCTAAAGTGTTTCAATATATAAAGATGATACTGAGATAAATACATTGGATGTAATAAACAGAATTTATATTTTGAATATAAAATAAAATCTCAAACATATAAAATGACAAATAAATAGCTCAAATTGATTTGATCAATGAAGACTTATTGTGGCATTGTTGTCTAGGACACAATTAAACAAGACTCGTATATCCACACTTTTTAAGAGTGGGTACTAGGACTGATTTGACTATTCAAATAAGGTCTACGAATCTAGTTTATTAGGTTAAATACCTAAAATACTATTACTTGGTAATAGTAAAATGGCCACCGATCTGTTAGCCTATTCATGGTAAGTAAGTGGGGCCCATATCTAGCTAGGCTAGATGTGAACATGAATATTTCGTGACCTTAACGGATGTGACATCACGTTTGTGGTTATGTGTTTCTTTTGAAGAACACAGATCGGAAACTTTTATAGTTTCGACACGAAGTAGATAAGCAGATCGGCTATAGTATTATTCCGCCACGGTAAAACCGTAATGGAAAATACTAGCCAGTAAGTTCCATATGTACATGAAAGAGTACGGTATTCTTTCATATGAGGACTCCTCCCGAGACACGTCAGTTAGTGACCGTGTTGATGTCCAAACTAAAACCGAATTTTGTTGGATATGATAAGGTTTATCACGAGTCGCTCTGAGCTACTATTTCCTTCAACAGGATATGTATTAACAGTGCCAAAACTTATTTAGAATAAGGTTCCATATAAATCTGTTTGACAGATATCATATAGGATATGAACAGGGAAGAAACGAGGTTTCTCATTCCTGATAATTTGGGTATGCCAGGCATAGCGTTTGGATGATACCAAACTAAGGACCCAAATTGGATAAGTGCCAATATAGGTTATCCTAAGGGAAACCTTAAATATAGTACTTGTAAATCCCACATGAGAACATATAATTGTTGCTCACCATGCGGTTTTCCTGAGAGGAATACCGATATGCAGTGGTCAGGGGGAGGATAGTGATACTCGATGAAAATCGGAGTAATACTGTTCAGGCACGAAGTCCTTAATGGAACACAAATAGTTCATCTATGATTGAAAACTATACCATTAATCTTCAAATACACAAGAAAACTAGTAGATCGGATAGAGTCAGAAAACAACCTAGGGTATGGGTTTCTGATCTCGCCCCATAAAGATGTCAATCTTATGGTGGTGTACCATCCGACTACGTTTATGAGGAAGTGATACGAGGTATCGACTCCCTGTTATGGCAAAGTGCCATGAGTCCGAAATGGATTCCATGTATAACAACTAAGTTTGGATACTAGTTGTTGTACCACAAGGCGTTTGTTGTGCCTATATGGTACATTTAAAGTCTTCAAGGAAGACATACATGGAAGGCAACATACCAACGTGCAAAGCTAAGCTTTTGACGAAAATGTATCGTTATCAACATTATGTTAATAACGGTTCAACCTTTTTACTTGTTGCCATGGTAAATCAATTTTGAAAAATGCTTGTTGATAACTGCGTATTTCATTTATGAAATTTGCCAGTTACAGATCAAAATCGTTTTCCTGAAAAGGAAACCTTTTGGAGGATGTTACAACATCCTGACGATTTTATATAACCGACAAACAAGGGTTGCGGGTTATTCGATCCATGTTTGGATTGATGCAAGCATAAGGTTCTTGGAACTGTCGTTTTGAAATAATCATAATGGTTTATGATTTGATTCAAAACTAAATAATTCTTGTGTATATAAGGAGGTTAGTGTGGAGAGAGCGCACTGACAGTGAAATTCCCATAAAGCTATTGTTGAAAGCTTGGCTTTCAATAGAAATTCTCCGTAGAATTCTGGGGAGTAACAACCTTTATTCAAGGAATAAGATCTACTGGGATAGATTTGGAGTTTGTTAACACTCTCTGGGAAATTGTACATTTAAAATGTACTTGATAGGATGTCTCATACGTTTCGAGCATATGAAGTCACGATCAGGTCAATCTAAGTGATAGTCACTGGATTGAAGTTAAGAACATCTGTTAGTATCTCTGAGAACTAAAGATGCTGTCTTAAACTATGGAGAAGGAGAACTTGAAGTGACTGGGATCACCATTGCAAGTTTCCAAACAATTAAATATTGCGGTACTATAAAGTTTGAATATAACGGGACAGTGAGCTGGAAATCTTCCAAGCAAGATAACTGTTGCCGAATAAACAACAAATGCGGATTATTGCTGCAGCTGAGGCAGCAATAGAAGCCATTTGGATCAAAAATAAATCTAATTAGATTAGATATAGTTCTGTTAGCAGCTGAGCTAGGCGTCAGCACAGGCTAAGGAATTAAAGGTCTCATCGACAATCCAGATATATACTTCTATATCATCTGATTCGTTCGTTCGGATCATACATCGTGGCGATGTGATGATCGTATAAATCGCGTCAAACATAATCAAACAAATTCCGCTGACGAAAACCTTTTCTCAGCAATTTGAGCGAACCTTACATAGTTCGAGTGTAGGACACTTGAGTGACTGGCTATGTGCCAAGTGGAAGATTGTTGGATAATATGACCCATAGCGTCACTATTTGCACAGATCATTGTGTTGTTGTAGCAAATTAACTATGTAACAAGGAAATTGCACTCTCGTCATTTGTGATTAGATCACCATAGATATATAAATGAAGAGAGGTCCCTATGATTAGTCCTGGATTGAGATGATATGAGACAGTATCAGTCCACGAAGGATTAATCATTAAATATCCCTAGCCGTAGTATTATCGAGACTGGACATCGATAATGCGGAATAGGCTAGTATTGCACTTGTGCGCGTTGTGAGGGCACAACGGCATAGTTCTCATATATATAAGTATTGGATACTTGTGCAAGTGCGATAGGAGGTCATGTTTCACCGATGGTACGGGAAAAAGCTTCGCTCTGGATAGACCCTTCGGAATCCCATTGGTATTATGACTAGGTGTCTATGGAGGCCGAAATCAAGGTAAGTGTGTATAGTCTTAACCTGAGACTTGCATCGCTAATACTTACGACAATCGGTAAACTTTGGTTTTGGTGGTGGGGGACTTTAACGGGTTCTGTGTACACCACTTCTGGGTTTATCAGAGAATCGTAGTGTATTGGATGTGATGTCAAGACGGAAGTGTCACTCCAGTCATGATGGAGATGATGTCACGCAGGATACGGTACTAGTGCTCTTAAGTGATGCGCATCCAATCGTGATATTATGACCAGGTCATGAATATCCGATTATAGAGACTAGTTACCAGACATCCGATATGTGTTTCGGACGGGGCAGACACTTATCCAGCCCCAGCCCTAGCACGTGATTATCCGATACTGGGCCAATATGCAAAATACAATCGTATACTACGGTTGATACAGATCTTAGATATTCTTGATGAATATGTCCGGAGAACTTGGGAAGACTTGGTGCTTTGCTAGGAGTCGACCTTGTCTCGTAAATCGGTAGAACGTAGTACTTGGTACGTACGTGATTCGGATACTCCGACGACCGTATTTACTGCCAGATTATCCGGGGATCTCATGGGTCGCTTCCCAATAATCCACCGATGACGCACAACTTGCACTCTTGAATAATCTGGGATTATACAGAAGAGAGAAAATTAATCTAGGATTAATAACGGAGATATTTTATCCGGGATAAAATGTCGTCTAAAGAGATAGAACGATTAATTTGGAATTAATCGATAAAATTATTATATTCGATATAATAATCGAAATTCGATTTCGACGCGAAATTAAAATTAGATTTTAATTCGGGCAAACGAGTTAATTTAGAATTAATTCGTTAGCGACGTAAATAATAATTTCGCTAGCCGCAATTATTCGATTTAATTAACGTCGCGACGTAAGCTCGGTATTTCGGAAATATCGAACCCGAACGCGTAAGTGCACGTGGGCCCACTTTCATTTGGAAACGTGTGGGGCCCACATGACACATGTCATATTATGCATTATTTAATTCTAATGCATTGCATGTAGATAGTGTACAATGCACTCTATGGTTTTGCATGGAAATTGAGTGTTTGACACTCTAAGCCATTGCATGATTTGTGTCATAGGTTTATTATTAATTTAATAAATTTTATGGCATAAATATAAATTAATTTTTTGGTAACAAAAATTAATTACACAATACAATTCCATCTCTCTCAAAACTCTCTCTTCTCTCACGCAAAACAGAAGGTTTTGCTCACTGGTTTTGAACCAGTTTGGGCGTGAATAAGGGAAGCAAGAGTGGGTTTTCATGGTGAAAATTCAAGTGCTAGCACACTTACAAGTCTTGCGAAGGTGGTAGGGAGGTTCGACCATGAGGCGGGACTCATCCGACGGAGTTTGGAGCTTCGTTTTGAGACCCGAACTGCCAGACAGTGAGCATGGACTGGTTGCAGTGGCGTGAGCAAGGCAGTACGTTTTTGGCCTTGATTCGTCTTCAAATCGACATAACCGATCAATGTGAGTATTCCGCTACCTCCGTTGTGATGTATTCACGCATTATTTCATGTCTTGTTGATCTTGGGACCTAGAATAAACAACAGACATATCACAAGATGTCTGCCTAAAATGTGGCAAACGGGGCCACTGAAGCATGACTTCCGTATGGACAAGGCAGACGTGAAGGAAGAGAAGACGGGCAAGGCTCCAACTTCAAGCATGTTTGTCATAAACATGTTCACTACTAGTTTCAAAATTAGATTTTGATACTAGATGTGGGAAAAACACATGTACTGATGTGCAGAATCTGCTGATAAGCAGGAGACTGGCTTCAGTTGAGATCTACATACGAGTCGAAAATGGGACTAAAGTCGCTGTTTTAATCGTAGAAACCTAAGTTTAGGAATTGCCCTTTGGGTATGTACCTAAATTAGGAAACTATTAAAATGTACTAGTTTGACTAGAAACATTATCTCTATATCTAAGTTTAACCCGTTGCGGATATACCTTTATATTCTAGAACACTAAGTGTTTTATTTTATAAAGACGATATTGAGATAAACACATTAGATGTGAATAACAGTATTTATATTTTGAATATAAATAAATCTCAAACGTATGACATGACAAACAAATAGCTCAAACTGAATTAATCAGATGAGACTTATTTGTGGCATTGTTGTCTGGGACACATTAACAAGACTCGTATATCCACACTTTTGAATAATGGATACTAGGACAGATTTGATTCTAATTCAAATAATGTCTACGAATCTAGTTTATTAGGCAAAGTGTACTTGGTAAAAGTGTAAGTGCCACCGATCTGTTAGCTCTTGTTCATAGTGACATTAGTGGGCCCATGTCTAGCTAGGCTAGAGGTGGATATGAAGACTTCGTAACCTTTACGGATGTAGTATCGCATTATGGTTATGTGTTTCTTTTGAAACATAAATCGGAAACTTTTGATAAATTCAAAGAGTTTCGACACGAAGTAGATAAACAGATCGACTAAAGTATTAAACCGTCACGATTAGACCATAGTGGAAAATACTTAAGCGGTAAATTTCTCAATACTTGAAAGAGTATAATATTATTTCAATATAGACTCTTCTCGGAACACCTCAATTTGACGGTGTGTCCGAACAGAGAAACCGAACCTTGTTGGACATAGTAAGGTTAATTATGAGTCGCTCTAAGCTACCATTTTCCTTCTAGGGATACGCATTAGATAGTGCAATACTTATTTTGAATAAGGTTCCATAAAATTCTGTTGGACAGATTTCATAGTAGATATGAACAGGAAAGAAACCGGGTTTTCTCATTCCTGAAGATTTGGGAATGCTAGACATATGTTTGGATGATACCAAAATAAAACCCAAATCGGATAAGTGCCTAATTTGTAGGTTATCCTAGGGTAACCAAAGTATAGTACTTATACAACTCACGAGAGAACAATTTAATTGTTGCTCTCCATGCGGTTTTCCTAACAGGAATACCTATATGCAGTGGTAAGTGGGGGGAAAGTAAAACTCGATGAAAATCAGAGTAATACTGTTCTAGGCACCGATTCCTTAACGGAACACAAACAGTTCATCAGGGATGAAACTGTACCACAATCTTCGAATACACAAGAACCACGTAAGTCGGAGAGAGTCAGAAAACAACCTGAGAGATATGTGTTTCTGATCTCACCTCATTTAGATGTCAATCTTATTGAGGAATACGAACTGGCTACGTATAAGGAAGTGATAAAAGGTATCGACTCCCTATTATGGAAAAATACCATGAAGTCCGAAATGGATTCCAAGCATACCAACCAAGTTTGGACACTGGTTGTTGTACCGGAAGGCATTGTGCCTATTGGTACAATATGAGTCTTCAAGGAAGACAAACATGGATGGCAACATACAAACGTACAAAGCTAGGCTTGTAGCGAAAAAGTTATCGTTGTCAACATTGTGTCGATTACGACAAAACCTTTTATCCATTGCCATGATTAAATCCATTTGGATAATGCTTGCTAATGTTGTATGTTTTATTTATGAAATATGGCAGCTGAACGTCAAAATTGCTTTCCTTAAACGGAAACCTTTTGGAGGATGTTTACAACATCCTGACGGTTTTGCTGTACCAAAACAAGCAAATAAGGTTTGCAAGTTGAATCGATCCATTTATGGATTGAAGCAAGCATTACGTTATTGGAACTAGTATTTTGATGTAATCATAATGGTATATGATTTAATTCAAAACGAAAATGATTATTGTGTATATAAGGAGGTTAGTGGGAGCGCACTGACAATGATTGTCCTATATAATGATGACATAACATTTCTTGGAAATGGCATTCACATAATACAATCGGTGAAAGCTTGGCTTTCATGAAAATTCTCCATAGAATACTTGGGAGAGAAAACCTTTATTCTAGGAATAAAGATCTACTGGGATAGATCAAAAAGTTGTTGGCACTCTCCAAGAACTCGTAAATTGAAAGATATGTACGCGACCTAGTGTCTCATATGCTTTGAGCATATGGAGTCACAATCAGCCCAATCCAAGTGATGGTCACTGGATTGATGTTAAGAACATCCTTAAGTATCTTAGAGGAACTAAGGATGCTTTCTTAAGCTATGGAGAAGAAGAACTTAAAGTGAATGGGTTCACTGCTGCAAGTTTCCAACCGACAATAACGACTGTAAGTCGTAATAAGGATACTATATAGTTTGAATAACGGAACAGTGAGCTGGAAATCTTCCAAGCAAGATATTGTTGCCGAATAAACAACAAAAGCGGAATATTGCTGCAGCTGAAGCATCAAAGGAAGAATTTTGGATCCATATAATCCTAATCAGATTGGTATAGTTCTGTTAGCAGCTGAGCTAGGCTACAACACAGGCTAAAGAATTAATGGTCTCATCAAAGATCCAAGTATGAACTTCAAATGGTTTCATCTGATTTTTCGAATCATACATCGTGGCGATGTGATGATCGATAAATCGCATCAGATGATAACCTTGCAAATCCGCTGACGAAATCAGTTTTTCAGTAGAACTTTGAGCGACCCATACATAGTTCAAGTGTAGGACACTTGAGTGATAGGCTATAGGCCAAGTGGGAGATTGTTGGATAATTATGACCCACATCATCACTATTTGTACAGAACATGGTGTTGTTGTACAAATTAACCATGTGACAAAGGAAATTACTTGTAATTAGATTACCAAGATATATAAATGATAAAAGTCCTTACATATTAAAGTATTGGATACTTATGCAAGTGTGATAGGAGGTTGTGTTTACCGATGGTACAAGAACAGCTTCACTCTGGATAGACCACTCATAATTCCATTGGTAGTATGACTATGTGTCTATGGATGTCCGAATCAGGGTAGGTGTATTTGGTCTTAACCTGAGACTTGCGTCGCTAATACTTACGACAATCAATATAGTTTGGTTTTGGTCGTCCAAGGCTTTAACAGGTTCTGTGTACGCCTCTTCTGGGTATATTGAGAATCGTAGTGTATTGGGTGTGATGTCAAGATGGTATATCACTCCAGTCATATGGAGATGATGATCACGCAGGATACGGAACTAGTACTCTTTAGTACTGCAGTCATCGGGATAATATGACTAGGTAATGTTTATCTGATTATAGAGACTAGTTACCGGAGATCCGATATATACTTCGTACGGGGCATACACAATTCCACCCCAGGCCAAGCATGTGACATTCGATACTGGATCGTAATACGCAATACTGCATATACTACACCTGACATAGATTATATATTCTTTTAAGGATATTTCTGGAGAATTGGGTAGGCACGGTGCTTTGCTAGAAGCCAACCATGTCTCGTAAATCGGTAAAAATGTAGTACGAGGTACATACGTGTTCGGATAGTCCGACGACCGGATTTACTACCAACATATCCAAGGATCTCATTGGTCGCTTCCCGAAGATTCACCGATGACGTATGATTCGAACATAATTAATCTGGGATTAATTACAGAGAGATTTTATCTGGAATAAAATATTATTTGAAGAGAGAGAACGATTAATTTGGAATTAATCGATAAAATAATATATATTCGATATCTTAAACGAAATTAAATTTTGACGCGGAATTAAAATTGGATTTTAATTCGGGCAAACGAATTAATTTAGAATTAATTCGCAAGCGATGTGAATAGTAATTTTGCTAAGCATAATTATTTATTTAAATTTGATTTAATTACGTCGAAACGAAAATTTCGTTAATTCGGAATTAGCGAACCCGAGCCCGGGAGTGTTTGCGGGCCCACTCGGATTTTGAATTCAAGTGGGGCCCACAAGTCACATTAAGTCACATCACTAGTCATTCATTCACCTTTTTGGTGTTGGAAGTTGGTGTAGGAAATGATGGAAACTTGTTTTACACTCAAAGTTAAATTGATTAACTTTTTACCAAATATTAGATATTTGGTATATCTTTTATTTTTTATTTTAGAATTCAAATACACAAGTCATTCACACTTATTCTCTCTCTCACCATTCACGCCCAACTCTCCAATTTCTCTCCAAAACTTGGCTTGGCCGAAACAAAGGAGGAAGAAGAAGAAAATTTTGTTGCAAAATTTTCTAGTTGCTAGCACATTCAAGGAATCATCTAAGGTGTTAGGGAAACCAACCTTTGAGCTTGGAATCTCAAATCAAAGCTTGGAGCTTGGCCAAAACTTCAAGGAGTAAATTTTTATGTTCAACGCATCCAAAATCCGATTAAAGTGAGTATTTTCCACATTCTTACTTTGTTGTATTTGTTGGGTTTCTAGATTAGTCCCAAGATCGATTTCAAGTAATGAAACATGTGTGAATACTCAAAGAGGTATCGTAGAATCATACTTACATTGATCAGTTTTGCGATGCGAGGAACATAAAACCTTTCTCCCCTCCATGGTGCTCTCGGCAATGGGCTGTTTTTATGCTCCATGAAATTCGGTCACCACCTCCATTGATGCTCCAAGCTCCAAGCTTTGCAAATGGTGATTCCATGCCCATGGGTGGGTTTCCCTAACACCTTTGGATGACCCTTCATGTGCTAGCATTGGAAAATTTGCCACAAATTTTCCATATTGTCCCTTGTGGTTCTCGGCAAAGATGAACCAAATAGAGAAAAATAGCCCTTGGGCGTGAGTGGAGAGAGAGAAGAAGAAGAATTGTGTTGGTTGGTTTTGTTTCAAAAATAAAGTCAAAAGTTATACCAAATTTAAAAAATGGTAAATGGCATTAAAGCCATCCAACCACCACCATCAATCATGAATACTAACTAGGTGTCAATCACTGAAAGTGACAAGACATCCATCACTTGATTGACTAGTGATTTGACGCTTGATGTGACTTGTGGGCCGCACTTGATTCGAAATGTGAGTGGGCCCGCAAACACTCCCGGGCTCGGGTTTGCTAATTCCGAATTAAGGAATTTTCCATTGCGACGAATTAAATCAAATTCAATTAAATAATTTTGCCTAGCAAAATTACTATTCACGTCGCTAGTGAATTAATTCTAAAATAACTCGTTCGCCCGAATTAAAATCTAATTTTAATTCCGCGTCGAAATCTAATTTCGTATAATATATCGAATATATTATTTTATTGATTAATTCCAAACTAATCGTTCTCTCTCTTTTAATAATATTTTATCCCAGATAAAATATCTCTGTAATTAATCCCAGATTAATTTTCTCTCTTTATTAATTAATCCCAGATTAATAAAGTGCGAGTCATACGTCATCGGTGAATCTTCGGGAAGCGACCCATGAGATCCCCGGATATGTTGGCAGTAAATCCGGTCGTCGGACTATCCGAACACGTACGTACCTAGTACTATGTTTTTACCGATTTACAAGACATAGTTGGCTTCTAGTAAAGCACCGTGCCTACCCAATTCTCCAGAAATCTTCTTAAAGGAATATGTGATCTATATCAGGCGTAGTATACGTAGTATTGCGTATTGCGATCCAGCATCGGATGTCACGTGCAAAGTCTGGGGCTGAAATTGTGTCTGCCTCGTACGAAGCACATATCGGATCTCTGGTAACTAGTCTCTATAATCGGATAAACATGACCTAGTCATAATATCCCGATAGCTGCAGTATATAAGAGCACCAGTTCTGTATCCTACGTGATCATCATCTCCACTATGACTGGAGTGATATTTCCATCTTGACATCACACCCAATACACTACGATTCTCAATATACCCAGAAGAGGCGTACACAGAACCTGTTAAAGCCCTGGACGACCAAAACAAAAGTATATTGATTGTCGCAAGTATTAGCGGTGCAAGTCTCAGGTTAAGACCAAATACACCTACCCTGATTCAGACTTCCATAGACACATAGTCATACTACCAATGGAATTTCGAGGGGTCTATCCAGAGGGAAGCTGTTTCCGTACCATCGGTAAACACAACCTATTATTACACTTGCATGAGTATCCTATACCCAGATATATGAGAACTATGTTGTTATGCTCACACAATGCGCACAAGTGTAATACTAGTCTTTTACGCATTATCGATGTCCAATCTCGATAATACTATGACTAGGGATATTTAATGATTAAACCTTCGTGGATTGATACTGTCTCATATCATCTCAATCCGGAACTAATCATATAGACCTTTCATCATTTATACATCTTGGTAATCTAATTACAAATGATAAAAGAGAAATTTCCTTTGTCACATAGTTAATTTGTACAACAACACCATGATCTGTACAAATAGTGATGCTGTGGGTCATAATTGTCCAACAGTATTCACATGATTTCTTGCTTAATTTGATCTTGGTTTGACCTAGAAAACCCAACACTTTGGCTACCTCGGTTCCTTTCCATCGGTAAAAGACAAAGACCGCCCTTTTACAACATGGATTAAGCCTATTATGGGATCATGCCATTGTATAGAAACGACGAATTGGGCCTTCGGTAATCACGGTCATGGGGATGAACTTGGAAGCATCCAACAATATACAAATATGTCGTAACAAGGCGTATCATTTCTGGATGAAAGCCAGTGCGGGTATCAGACTCATGCGTCTAGCATATTTATATTATGATTAGATTTTCTAAGTCCATCAAGGTTTTCATACAAGTTGGCACATTATCATTTCCAAGCATTCAATCATATTATTGCGAGGTGCAAACATGTCCCAGTTGAAAAAGGCCCAACAGGTTTACACTTTTTCGATAACGTGGCTAAACAACTTCAAATGATATGGGGCCCAAACACAAAGTGGCCCATCAGTATTTTGGAGGCTTTTGGCCCAACCGTCATAAGACATAAACTCGTCCCAGTTTAAATGGCCCAACAAGTTCGTATCTCAGGACAAGAGGTCCAAATGGATCCAAATGATGATGGTACCAAACACAAGCTTAAGGGATAACTTCTATAGGATATACGACTATGGTTCAAATGCGGGCTTACAGGGGTATGGATAAAGGATCCCATCGGCGAAGGGTTGCCCACAACTAGTTCTCCCCACTCAAGGGTTCGCGTTACCAAATGAGCGCACCTTTTTATACCCTAAGGTACATGCCAACGAGTGATGATACCATATAACGATCCGCCGCTTCGAGTGAAAATGACTTCACGATAAATGATGCCATCAAGGTAAGAAATGGTATGCAAAATATATGAAACAAGGTTAACTAAAGAAAAAATCACAAACATTACAAGACATTATTTCAGGGCCGATTCTCTATCCCCAGTGGAGTCGCCAAACTGTAGACACGCCACAGAGGTGGGCGACGTTGTTCGGGCTCGCGGCCAGTTGGGAGTACGGAGTAGCCCACGGGGGACTAAACCGGAGAATAAATGGAGTCGCCACCCAGTGTCAACTGGGAAATGATTTAAGGCCACAATCACCCATCGCAAGGGAAGACCTCAAACTGTTGGGTTCATAATGGTCCCTTACTTATGCCGATTGTAATGAACGGATTTATGCAATAATATAACCAAGTCTTATGTAGCACATGCAAAATAATTCAAATGACATACAAGTTTGCACACCCATAAACATAAATGTAAGTGAAAACAAATGCATAATTCTAAAAAAACATGTTAATCAGAGAAGTACGGCAATGACAATAGAAACGTTAACAATAATGGCAGATAATTAAGCACATGATGCAGAAAGGAATAACTAAAGAGACAAGCATGCATAAAACATGATAAAGGAATCTGTCTAGTGTGTGCGCGTTCATGTAGCATTCGGAAACACTTTCGAACAGAGTGAGGCAGAATGCATGCATTCGTGTAGCGTTCGGAAATGCGTTAGAACGGAGTGAGGCATAATGCATACGTTCATGTGGCATTCGGGAACGCGTTCGAACGAGATTACAAAAATGGCATTTATAATGACATAAACACATGCATGAGTGTTTCTCAAGCGGTACGTGGAGTTGTATCCCATGTACAGACCGTACTACCATCCATTAGGATTCGGTTACGAAATTTATGTCTAGGTTTCCATCTGATAAATCGCAAGGGGTAACACGCAATCATTAACACAACACAATCATTAACCCAATATTGACATACATGAAATATGATAATGCATAGTAGCTTGAGCTTATCATTGACGAGTTCAACCTTGATACGCCTAATGTGAACGTTCCAAAGCTGTCACAAAGAGAAATGATCAGAACCAAAATCGGAGTCACAATGAGTGTGATTGACAATGAGTTGTCTACCTATGAATATACGTAGGCGAGACTGTGCCACTACTGTGAGTCGAAATATATTCATGGGGTCCACAATGAATATAACGTAAAATAATGGGAGGCACTGCTAAGTTTAAAATATTCCATAACTTAAGCAGTGTGTAATATTATGAAAATTCCCCAATGTTTGTTTTCCTTAATCTATATTAGATAGAATTAAACTTTTAATTCACTGCTTACATATTTTTATATGTTTTTTCTTACTTAACTTATGGCTACACTATTCTGGAATATATTCTAGATAATATTATAGTAGGATATTGTTAGATTAGTTTAAACCATCGGGAACTGTTGTTCTGATTTTCTTGAAAAATCAAGATTGTCAGTGATTTAGTTACTAAGTCATGATAGATAATCTAGATAGATATCTGTTTTAGGATATTATTCTATAGAGAGAATAGTTCTTGTGAAGTAAGAATTGACACGAATAAGTTCATGTCTCGAGATTCTTGACTGGCATTAAAAAATCCCATTAGGTATTTATTAATCTGATAATGACGTTTCTTAGCTTTAGTTACCTTTTGAGGTAATGTGTCTGTCACAGTTTGCTAATAAATTATTTGCAATTGTTTTGAATAATTGAAAGCAATTTAAAAAGTTATAGAAAGGAGATGCATATAGTTTGTGTATAGAAAATATCGATTCTCACAATATGACACTATAGGTATTGGATACCTGATCTTCCGTCTAGTTATTTAAAATATTATTTAAAGATTGTTTTGATATTTGATATCAGAACTTGCGACTATTGGATATTTACTTTTTCTTTATAAATAGTTGTTATATACATATATTTTAATACAACTAGTATTGTCATTAAGGTAGAGATAAACATTAAGAAAATGTTCGGTAAAATAAATAATTTAGAACAGTGCTTTATGAGTTTGCATAACTTTAGCATAATATACTTATTCTGTATGGTAAAGGATGGTCTGATACGAGATCACACCACATATCTGTTGGACAAAATGACCCATAGCGTCACTATTTGCACAGATCATTGTGTTGTTGTAGCAAATTAACTATGTAACAAGGAAATTGCACTCTCGTCATTTGTGATTAGATCACCATAGATATATAAATGAAGAGAGGTCCTTATGATTAATTCCTGGATTGAGATGATATGAGACAGTATCAGTCCACAAAGGATTAATCATTAAATATCCCTAGCCGTAGTATTATCGAGACTGGACATCGATAATGCGGAATAGGCTAGTATTGCACTTGTGCGCGTTGTGAGGGCACAACGGCATAGTTCTCATATATATAAGTATTGGATACTTGTGCAAGTGCGATAGGAGGTCGTGTTTCACCGATGGTACGGGAAACAGCTTCGCTCTGGATAGACCCTTCGGAATCCCATTGGTATTATGACTAGGTGTCTATGGGAGGCCGAAATCAAGGTAGGTGTGTATAGTCTTAACCTGAGACTTACATCGCTAATACTTACGACAATCGGTAAACTTTGGTTTTGGTGGTGGGGGATCTTAACTGGTTCTGTGTTCACCTCTTCTGGGTTTATCAGGAATCGTAGTGTATTGGATGTGATGTCGAGATGGAAGTGTCACTCCAGTCATAATGGAGATGATGTCACGCAGGATACGGTATTAGTGCTCTTAAAGTGATGCGCATCCAATCGTGATATTATGACCAGGTCATGAATATCCGATTATAGAGACTAGCTACCAGACATCCGATATGTGTTTCGGACGGGGCAGACACTTATCCAGCCCCAGCCCTAGCACGTGATTATCCGATACTGGGCCAATATGCACAATACAATTGTATACTACGCTTGATACAGATCTAGATATTCTTTGATGAATATGTCCGGAGAATTGGGAACTTGGTGCTTTGCTAGGAGTCGACCTTGTCTCGTAAATCGGTAGAACGTAGTACTTGGTACGTACGTGATTCGGTTACTCGACGACCGTATTTACTGCCAGATTATCCGGGGATCTCATGGGTCGCTTCCCGATAATCCACCGATGACGCACAACTCTCGCACTCTTGAATAATCTGGGATTATAATAAGAGAGAGAAAATTAATCTAGGATTAATAACAGAGATATTTTATCCGGGATAAAATGTCGTCTAAAGAGAGAGAACGATTAATTTGGAATTAATCGATGAATTAATATATTCGATATATTAAACGAAATTAGATTTCGACGCGGAATTAAAATTAGATTTTAATTCGGGCAAACGAGTTAATTCAGAATTAATTCGTTAGCGACGTAAATAATAATTTCGCCAGGCGTAATTATTTATTTAAATTCGATTGAATTAACGTCGCGACGTAAGCTCGGTATTTCGGAAATATCGAACCCGAACGCGTGAGTGCACGTGGGCCCACTTTCATTTGGAAACGTGTGGGGCCCACATGACACATGTCATTCTAATGCTTTGCATGTAGATAGTGTACAATGCACTCAATGTCATTGCATGGAAATTGAGTGTTTGACACTCTAAGCCATTGCATGTTATGTGTCATAATTTTATTATTAATTTAATGAAATTATGGCATAAATATAAATTGATTTTTGGTAAATCATTTTAACTTAATACACATTTCAACTCTCTCATTTCTCTCTCTCTCTCACGCCAAAACAAACCTTGTCTTCACTGGTTTGGAACCAGAAATGGCGTGAACAAGGGAAGCAAAGAGTGGTTTCTCATGGTGAGAAATCAAGTGCTAGCACACTACGAGTCTTGCGAAGGTGGTAGGGAGGTTCCCCCATGAGACGGGATCCATCCGACGAAGATTGGAGCTCCGTTTCTTCACTCAATTTTCTGTTTTGTAGGCAGTGGACTGCATGCAGTAGGCTTACATGGCAGTGCGTTTTTTGGCTTGAATCGTCTCCAAATCGACTAACCGATCAATGTGAGTATTCCGCTACCTCCGTTGATGTGTTCACACATTATTTCATGTCTTGTTTGATCTTGGGACCTTATAGAAAACCAACAATGGCATCATGAGCTAAAGTTGCAAGCATGAATTTGTAGGGTTTAAAATTTGGGTAAATGTGATTGAGCATGATTTGAATAATTGCTTGTTTGAGTATGCTTATAACATGTTTAAATTCATTTTGGTTGGACTAATTTGATGAAAAATGATTTGGAATTATTTTCCCCACCAAATGGATATGTTGGCCGAATGGTTTGGTGATTTTTGGATCTTGGATTTTTAATTTTTGATTCATATGAGTTAGAATCGATTAGGTTGACGTTAATTTGAATCGAATTGGATTGGATTTCGAATTGGACAAAAACCCCAAATTCCTACCTTGGCCGAATTGTCATTGCCCTAATGTCTTGGTAATTTTGGTTTTGTGACATTGGATGTGTATGAAATCAAATCGGATGTTGATTTGATGTCGATTGTAGGTTCGATTGGATCGAAACCGAATCGGACACAAAATCCCTCCTTGGCCGAGAGCATGAAGCATGTAAATGGGTTTGATTTTTCATTATGTGTGTTTGACATGTATAATGAATTAAGTATGATTAATTGGACTAATTTGGTGTTTTAAAAATATTGATTTAGTCGATTAATCATGTAATGCACTTTAGGTAATTAAATTGCGTAATTGGATTAGTGTAATTTAATTATTTAGGCTTAAATTGGATTTGGGCTTGAATTGTTGTATTTGGGCCTATTGGGCTTGATTTATCAAGTTTGGTTTAGGCCAAGTGGATTGGATCCAATTGGGCCCAAAACCTTAACCATAAAGCCCAATTGCGACTAATGAACCTTTAATGTTTAATTGGGCCTAATGGGCCGAAATTGATTTCTAAGGCATTTTGGGTGATTCCACTATTGGGCTTTGGTTGCCGAAGCCCATGCCTAAAGAAATTAATTGAAGCCCATTAGACTTAAATTAATTGACGTTGGACGTTAATCGGACTTTGAGTCCCGACGCGATTGAATTTGGAATTTAAATCGTAAAAGGTTTATTAAATATAAAGTGCAATATTTAATTTGGAATTGAATAATGAATTAGTATTAAATACATGTTAATTTGATTTAATGATGTAGTTTAATTTAATTCATGAATTCGTACTTTGAGTACTTATTCGCAAAAACGAGTTTGACTCGAACAAAATCAAATCGTTGTTTGAACATTGGATGATCACTTAATTATCAGATTAATTAATTTGATTAGATTGATTGATAGCATGCTTATGTGTGTGAATACATGGTTGTGTTGAATGAATAATGCATATCGGATGGATATTAGTCGGGTGGGCAATTTTAGAAATTGTTGTAATAAATTCGATTTATTAAATTGGACCTGCGTGTCCAGCCTTATCACCTTCTTTCTCTTTGTATTCTCTTCTCACCTATTCCCCTCTATGTATATGAGGTTTCTTTAGAAGTGTAGTGTAACGGGTAGAAGTAGTACAAGTGCTAGCTTGAGTGAGAAAGGGAGAGATTTGATCTAGGATCAATGTGTAAAGTATCCATCCGCATATCATTATTATTTTATTTCATACTCGCTTTATTATGTATTTAGAATGCATGTTTAAGGGTGTATGATGATGAGACCTAACAAAGATAATTAAATTGGTAGCCAATTTGCACGCGAAAATCCCTCAATCTATATTAAGCAATATCCTTCCATTGAATTATTCTTGTTCAAGATCCGAAGTTGGCATTGGTTTGTTTTTGACCAAAGTCAAGACCTTTGTCAATCAAGGATGTACTTGAATCATGAGAGTTTTGTTGCATATCGGTGTCTTGTCCAAATCGTGATTTTTATTGACCAAAGTCAGATCACTTTTTGTCCAATGACATTGATTACGAAACTTTCCTCGTCAATGGGTCCCGCTTAACTGGAATCATTAGGTTTGTGTTTGGCCAAAGCCAAGGCCTAAATGATTCGGAGGATATGGTTAGGAAAATGTATTGGATACATTGACATTATACATATGTTTCGGACTTGGATGTCCACCTAACCGGATCTAGGAATTGGATGAGATCCAATTGATCTGAGAGATCTACCTAGTTAAATAGCATACAGCTTTTTATTGGCCAAAGTCAGGGTTGTGTGTTATTTAATAGGATCCTAGCCCACTAGGAAACACGGTTTCCCGAGTACTCCACAGAGGGTTAGAGGCTTGACGAAAAATAGTGGGAGGCAAGTATTGAATTTGCAACATTCGTTCAATTACTCGCTAAACACGCTCATTTATTTTTACTCGTCATATTAATTAAAAGTATTAGTCGGACTAATATTTTATGTTGTTTTAAAATATATATAGTTGGACTATATACAAACTCATTCAATATATAGTTGATTTTGTAATTGGATTATAGTAATCAATATAATTGAATTAAATGATAGTTGATTTTATAATGGGATTATAGTAATCAATATTAAATTATAGTTGATTAAATAATTGGATTATTGTAATCATTATATAAATAGTACCTTATTAAAAATGATTAAATAGTTGGACTATTAAAATCAAGAAAGAATTGAAAGGTTGAATATTTAAAATATATAATCCTTGGATTAAATGTTTTAAATGATTTAATTTTCAATTGGGAATTAATAATAGGTTAATTTATTTGATAAAATAACTTATTATGACTAAGCCCATAATTAAGCAAATAGTAGAGCATAAAGTCTTTGGAAGATTTATGTGATGATGACTTTAGTGCTTAATTAATATACTTATAATAAATCTATCTTTAGATTTAAAAGTATTAAAATTGCAATTAATAATTCTTGGAGAATTAATTGACTATTCTAGTGGAGAAAAGTCAAAGTTTGCAATTGGGCATGTAGCACAAGGTGCACATCATTTCGATATTCTAAAACCCAAGGCTTGCCAAAGGTTTGTGAAATATTGAAAAGGATAATTGACATATCCCAAAGTGACTACCATTTGGATATGGAAGACACGAAGGAATTAAAGAAAGGGCGAGGCTCTAACTTTAAAATATTTGTCAAAGTTATGTTCACTACTAGTATTGAAATTGAATTTTAAATACTTAGTGTGGTACATAAAATATATGTATTGACGTTCAGAATCCGCTGTGAGCTGGATACTGGCTTCAAGCCGAGATTTCTCTGCGAATTGGAAACGGGACGAAAGTCGCTGTTTCGACCGTAGATACCTAAGTTTAGGAACTACCCTTTGGGTATGTACTTAAATTAGGAAATGTTATAATGTAACTAGTTAACTAGAGACATTATCTCTATATCAGTGTTTAATCCATGCGGATAAAACCTTTATATTCTAGAACACTAAAGTGTTTCATATATAAAGATGATACTGAGATAAATACATTGGATGTAAATAACAGAATTTATATTTGAATATAAATAAAATCTCAAACATATAAAATGACAAATAAATAGCTCAAATTGATTTGATCAATGGAGACTTATTTGTGGCATTGTTGTCTGGGACACAATTAAACAAGACTCGTATATCCACACTTTTGAAGAGTGGGTACTAGGACTGATTTGACTATTCAAATAAGGTCTACGAATCTAGTTTATTAGGTTAATACCTAAAATACTATTTACTTGGTAATAGTAAAAGGGCCACCGATCTGTTAGCCCTATTCATGGTGAAGTAAGTGGGCCCATATCTAGCGGCTAGATGTGAACATGAATATTTCGTGACCTTAACGGATGTGACATCACGTTGTGGTTATGTGTTTCTTTTGAAGAACACAAATCGGAAACTTTAGAGTTTCGACACGAAATAGACAAACAGATCGGCTATAGTATTATTCCGCCACGGTAATACCGTAATGGAAAATACTTAAGCAGTAAGTTTCATACGTACATGAAAGAGTATGGTATTCTTTCATATGAGGACTCCTCCCGAGACACGTCAGTTAGACGGTGTGTCCGAACCAAAACCGAATTTTTTTGGACATGATAAGGTTTATCACGAGTCGCTCTGAGCTACTATTTCCTTCAACAGGATATGTATTAACAGTGCAAAACTTATTTAGAATAAGGTTCCATATAAATCTGTTTGACAGATATCATATAGGATATGAACAGGGAAGAAACGAGGTTTCTCATTCCTGATAATTTGGGTATGCCAGGCATAGCGTTTGGATGATACCAAACTAAGGACCCAAATTGGATAAGTGCCAATATAGGTTATCTAAGGGAAACCTTAAGTATAGTACTTATAAATCCCACATGAGAACAATGTAATTGTTGCTCACCATGCGGTTTTCCTGAGAGGAATACCGATATGCAGTGGTCAGTGGGA
Source organism: Zanthoxylum bungeanum (assembly GCA_019454045.1). NCBI lineage: Eukaryota > Viridiplantae > Streptophyta > Magnoliopsida > Sapindales > Rutaceae > Zanthoxylum > Zanthoxylum bungeanum. The sequence goes on along the minus strand of SKCR01054954.1, from coordinate 18,812 downwards.
GGATAGTGATACTCGATAAAATCGGAGTAATACTGTTCAAGGCACGAAGTCCTTAATGGAACACAAATAGTTCATCTATGATGAAACTATACCATTAATCTTCAAATACACAAGAACTTCGTAGATCGGATAGAGTCAGAAAAAAACCTAGGGTATGGGTTTCTGATCTAACCTCATAAAGATGTCAATCTTATGGAGGTGTACCATCCGACTACGTTATGAGGAAGTGATACGAGGTATCGACTCCCTGTTATGGCAAAGTGCCATGAGTCCGAAATGGATTCCATGTATAACAACTATGTTTGGATACTAGTTGTTGTACCACAAGGCGTTGTGCCTATGGTACATTAAACGTCTTCAAGGAAGACATACATGGAAGGCAACATACCAACGTGCAAAGCTAAGCTTTTGACGGAAAGGTATCGTTATCAACATTATGTTAATAACGGTTCAACCTTTTACCTGTTGCCATGGTAAATCCATTTTGAAGATGCTTTTGATAACTATATATTTCATTTATGAATATGTAGTTACAAATCAAAATCGCTTTCCTGAAAAGGAAACCTTTTGGAGGATGTTTACAACATCCTGACGATTTTGTATAACCGACAAACAAGGTTTGCGGGTTATTCGATCCATGTTTGGATTGATGCAAGCATAAGGTTCTTGGAACTGTCGTTTTGAAATAATCATAATGGTTTATGATTTGACTCAAAACGAATAATTCTTGTGTATATAAGGAGGTTAGTGGGAGAGCGCACTGACAGTGAAATTCCCATAAAGCTATTGTTGAAAGCTTGGCTTTCAATAGAAATTCTCCGTAGAATTCTGGGAGTAACAACCTTTATTAGAGGAATAAAGATCTACTGGGATAGATTTGGAGTTGTTAACACTCTCTGGAAATTGTACATTTAAAATGTACTTGTATTGGTGTCTCATACGCTTCGAGCATATGGAGTCACAATCAGGTCAATCCAAGTGACAGTCACTGGATTAAAGTAAGAACATCTGTTAGTATCTCTGAGAACTAAAGATGCTATCTTTTACTATGGAGAAGGAGAACTTGAAGTGACTGGGATCACTGCAGCAAGTTTCCAAACATTAAATACTACGGTACTATAAAGTTTGAACAACGGGACAGTGAGCTGGAAATCTTCCAAGCAAGATAACTGTTGCCGAATAAACAACAAATGCGGATTATTGCTGCAGCTGAGGCAGCAATAGAAGTCTTTTGGGTCGAAAATAAATCTAATTAGATTAGATATAGTTCTGTTAGCAGCTGAGCTAGGGCGTCAGCACAGGCTAAGGAATTAAAGGTCTCATCGACGATCCAGATATATACTTCTATATCATCTGATTCGTTCGGATCATACATCGTGGCGATGTGATGATCGTATAAATCGCGTCAAACGATAATCGAACAAATCCGCTGACGAAAACCTTTCCTCAGCAATTTGAGCGAACCTTACATAGTTCGGTGTAGGACACTTGAGTGACTCGCTACGTGCCAAGTGGGAGATTGTTGGACAAAATGACCCATAGCGTCACTATTTGCACAGATCATTGTGTTGTTGTAGCAAATTAACTATGTAACAAGGAAATTGCACTCTCGTCATTTGTGATTAGATCACCATAGATATATAAATGAAGAGAGGTCCCTATGATTAGTTCCTGGATTGAGATGATATGAGACAGTATCAGTCCACGAAGGATTAATCATTAAATATCCCTAGCCGTAGTATTATCGAGACTGGACATCGATAATGCGGAATAGGCTAGTATTGCACTTGTGCGCGTTGTGAGGGCACAACGGCATAGTTCTCATATATATAAGTATTGGATACTTGTGCAAGTGCGATAGGAGGTCGTGTTTCACCGATGGTACGGGAAACAGCTTCGCTCTGGATAGACCCTTCGGAATCCCATTGGTATTATGACTAGGTGTCTATGGGAGGCCGAAATCAAGGTAGGTGTGTATAGTCTTAACCTGAGACTTACATCGCTAATACTTACGACAATCGGTAAACTTTGGTTTTGGTGGTGGGGGATCTTAACTGGTTCTGTGTTCACCTCTTCTGGGTTTATCAGGAATCGTAGTGTATTGGATGTGATGTCGAGATGGAAGTGTCACTCCAGTCATAATGGAGATGATGTCACGCAGGATACGGTATTAGTGCTCTTAAAGTGATGCGCATCCAATCGTGATATTATGACCAGGTCATGAATATCCGATTATAGAGACTAGTTACCAGACATCCGATATGTGTTTCGGACGGGGCAGACACTTATCCAGCCCCAGCCCTAGCACGTGATTATCCGATACTGGGCCAATATGCACAATACAATTGTATACTACGCTTGATACAGATCTAGATATTCTTTGATGAATATGTTGCGGAGAATTGGGTAGACTTGGTGCTTTGCTAGGAGTCGACCTTGTCTCGTAAATCGGTAGAACGTAGTACTTGGTACGTACGTGATTCGGATACTCCGACGACCGTATTTACTGCCAGATTATCCGGGGATCTCATGGGTCGCTTCCCGATAATCCACCGATGACGCACAACTCGCACTCTTGAATAATCTGGGATTATATAGAAGAGAGAGAAAATTAATCTAGGATTAATAACGGAGATATTTTATCCGGGATAAAATGTCGTCTAAAGAGAGAGAACGATTAATTTGGAATTAATCGATGAATTAATATATTCGATATATTAAACGAATTAGATTTCGACGCGGAATTAAAATTAGATTTTAATTCGGGCAAACGAGTTAATTCAGAATTAATTCGTTAGCGACGTAAATAATAATTTCGCCAGGCGTAATTATTTATTTAAATTCGATTGAATTAACGTCGCGACGTAAGCTCGGTATTTCGGAAATATCGAACCCGAACGCGTGAGTGCACGTGGGCCCACTTTCATTTGGAAACGTGTGGGGCCCACATGACACATGTCATTCTAATGCTTTGCATGTAGATAGTGTACAATGCACTCAATGTCATTGCATGGAAATTGAGTGTTTGACACTCTAAGCCATTGCATGTTATGTGTCATAATTTTATTATTAATTTAATGAAAATTATGGCATAAATATAAATTGATTTTTGGTAAATCATTTTAACTTAATACACAATTTCAACTCTCTCATTTCCTCTCTTCTCTCTCACGCCAAAACAGCCTGTTCTTCACTGGTTTGGAACCAGAAATGGCGTGAACAAGGGAAGCAAAGAGTTTTCTCATGGTGAGAAATCAAGTGCTAGCACACTACGAGTCTTGCGAAGGTGGTAGGGAGGTTCCCCCATGAGACGGGATCCATCCGACGAAGATTGGAGCTCCGTTTCTTCACTCAATTTTCTGTTTTTTAGGCAGTGGACTGCATGCAGTAGGCTTACATGGCAGTGCGTTTTTTGGGCTTGAATCGTCTCCAAATCGACATAACCGATCAATGTGAGTATTCCGCTACCTCCGTTGATATGTTCACACATATTCATGTCTTGTTTGATCTTGGGACCTTATAGAAAACCAACAATATCCTTATCCATTTAATGAATATTGTATTCGGGAATTGATTAAATCTCATTTAAACCAATGATTGTCTTTGGAGTATAAGATTTATTTAACAGATACATTGATATATGTAGTTTAAATAAATATAATTGAGTAAGGAGTTTTTCCTTTATTCGTAACTTAGTTGATGAATGGTCTAACTTAGTTACGTGTTTCCGAAAGACACATTTAATGTCTTGAAAGATTCAAAAACTTTCAATCTGTTTTTGATGAAACGCATATCAAATATCTTAACTAGATCAAAGATATTCGATCCGAAATTTTGAAACTTGATCCTTAAAATTCATAACAAGTCTTTGAATTGTTTTAAAGATATTTGATATGATCAAATGTATGAATTTATGGCAATTAGTTCTCTAAGATTATTCAGTGAATATGATGTTTTACTCAATATAATTCTTCTATCTTCATTCCGATTCCAGCTTGATGTAATTGGTTAGTGGGAGTAATCAAATTTTATATGATTGATTTGTCTTGATATTGAGTGTTGCCGAATAGTTTCAATACTCTTGGGATATGGTCCAGTACACCAATTCATCCTTTTAATTAATGTTCATTAGTTTTCTACAATTGCGTATATAATATGTAAAGGTAGAAGTTTTGAAATCATCAAATGGTTGGATGCTGCATCATTTACCCCATCTCAGACAGCACTTGGGTGAGTCATATGCAGTGTGTGCCGAAGAAAGGATGAATTACTGTTGTCACAAATGAAAAGAATGAGTTGATTCCAGCAAGAATGGTGACTGGATGGAGAGTATGCATGGACTACCGGAAGCTGAACAAAGCAACAAGGAAATACCGTTTTCCGCTACCATTCATTGACCAGATGTTAGACAGACTAGCGAGACATGAGTTCTATTTCTTTCTGGACGGATACACGGGATACAATCAGATTTCCATCGCCCCAGAAGATCAGGAGAAAACCACATTTACATATCCGTATGGTACTTTTGCTTTCCACAGAATGCCATTTGGACCATATAATGCTCCTGCCATATTCCAACGTTACATGATGGCTATCTTCTTAGACATGCTGGAACATAGTATGGAGGTTGTTATGGATGACTTCTCTGTGTTTGGAGATTCTTTTAACCAATTCGTGCAAAATTTGGAACATGTGTTACAAAGATGCGAATATACCAATCTGGTACTCAACTGGGAAAAATGTCATTTCATGGTACAATAAGGCATCGTTCTGGGACATCGGATCTCACAAAAGGGAATTAAGGTAGACAAAGTAAAGATCGAAACAATTGAAAAACTACCTGCACCCACATCTGTCAAAGGGATTCAGAGTTTTCTCGGACATGCTGGCTTTTACAGGAGATTTATCAAAGACTTCTCAAAAATTGCAAAACCTCTTTGCAATCTTCTAGAGAAAGATGTGCCTTTCAACTTCACAAAGAATGCCAGGAAGCTTTTGGGATCCTAAAACAGAAGTTGGTCTCTGCCCCCATCATAGTAGCACCGGACTAGACCCTTCCATTTGAGGTGATGTGCGATGCTAGTGATTTTACTGTAGGTGTATTTTTGGGACAACGCAAAGCAAAGATTTTCCATGCCATTTACTACTCCAGCAGAACTCTGAATGAAGCTCAACTCAACTACACAACCACTGAAAAGGAGTTTCTTGCAGTTGTGTTCGCTTTTCACAAATTCCGATCTTATCTGCTGGGTCCCAAGGTGGTGTTCTACACAGATCATTCAGCAATCAAGTATTTGATCGCGAAGAAAGATGCCAAGCCCAGATTGATATGTTGGATACTTCTTCTGCAAGAATTCGATATGGAGATCAGAGAAAGGAAATGGACAGAAAACCAAGTGGAAGATCATTTATCGAGGCTCGAGAATGGAGATACAGCTGGCAAAGAACTAACAATCAAAGAAATTTTTCCAGATGAACAGCTGTTTGCCATGAAACAGCAGGAAGACCCATTGTATGCTGACTATGTCAACTACATAGTATCAGGAAAATGGCCGTTGGAATGGACAACTCAGTAACAAAAGAAATTCTTCAAAGAAGTCAAGCACTATTGACCGGCGTAAACACACACGTATAACGCAAGCGCACGTATCGTTCAAGTAGTATAAAAATATCGATCCCACGAGGACTTATTTCCTACTGTTGTTATTAATTGTTGAATCTATTTAATTACAAATATCTAATTAAATGGATAAGAGAGAGATTGTTTGTTTGTTTGGTTGAGTGTGGCTTTGCAAAATAAATAAATAAAAAGATAAAAGAAAATACTAAGGAAAATAACAAAAGACACAAAATTCTAGGGTTGTGATTTATTCCAATATCATTATAAAGATGAAGTGATTATTTTATAGTTAGGAAATACAATGATTTATTAACCTGGAACACGAAATTATGCGAAAGCATCTGTCGATGGTCAGACACAAATACCCAGTATAACCCAATTGAACCATATTCCTATGTCAACCACATTATCTGGATTCATTAAGATTAAGTTCCAATTTATGGCTACCCTCGCCCGACAGGTATATTCCTGTCCTGTAAGGAAATCTATTAAAGGTGTATCTATCCTCAAGGAAGATCGTTGGCTATTGAGTCTAAGGTTTTAAACTTAAAATCTCTATGTCTAGTTCATTTTAAGTTTACCTAATCAATTTTATTAGTGATCAGTTAATAAAAAGCATTAAGATTAAGACTCAATAAATAAATCATTATATTACCCAAACTATAATCTAACCCTTATAAACCGGTGATATTGAAATTCATCACAACCTTAGAAAAACTAACACATAATTATAACTAGTAAAAACATAAAATTAAAAGACATAAATAAAATGCTAAAAAGTAAATTACAATAAAATAAAATGCTAAGTAAAAGGAATTACTTTTACTACTACTAATTTAGATATCTCCCAATAAAATAATATATAAACTTATGAATTATTTAATCAACCGACCAATCTGGCGGTATCCTGATTAAGTCCAATTAGTCCAACCAGCCATATAGGCGGTAATATTTGTCCATAATCCAGCCATAAAGGCGGTACCAAAATAAATTTACCAACCGACCAGTCTGGCGTATCCTTGATTAATCAGGTTCAAACTAACAGAAAATAAATATACCAACCGACCAATATAGCGGTATTCCTTTATTAATCAGTATTTTAAAGTGTAAATAATTATTTTTAAGGGAGATTAATCTAAATAGTAACAGTAAAAGAATTACCTTCACCCTAGCTGGGAAATTACTTTCTCATGAATAGTAAAAACTGTAAAAAGTAAAAAGTAAAAATTAAATTACTATTATTACAAATGGTAATAAAAATAAATTACAAATAAATTAAAAAAAAAACTAAAAATAAAAGTAAAAATTCTAGAGAGAGAAACTCTCTCTAGAGAGAGAAATCAAGAGAGAGAGAGGTGTCTGGTGTATATGAAATTTCGCGCTGAATTTATAGGCAACTTTTTCACTGTTCCCGCGTCGCGACGCCAAGCCCTCAGCGTCGCGACGCTGGATTTTGTCGACGTGGCACGATGACAACTTGACACGTAGCGATTCGGATAAGAGGATAAGGTCGACACGTGTCATGGCGGCTGGAACTCAATTATGAAGCTGACGTCATTGATGACGTGGCACTGTTCATGACGTCATTGCTTGCGTCACGATGATGTGGCGTGCGCACGTTAGCGGATCGTCTGTGTGGTGGTGACACGTGGCACGGCGTATGTTAGCAAAGTCAAACTTCTCAAATTCTGACCAGTTTGACCAGGCGCACGTTAGCAGATTCGGCTCACGCTGGGCGTCGCGACGCGCATGGGTTCCAGCGTCGCGACGCTGAAGAGACGAAAATATCCCTGTTGACGCATTTTTGTCCGGTTTTGCCTCAATTGCCTCCAGTGCTTTCCAAACTTTATTTATCTACAAATAACACAAAACACATCAAAACATTCACAAAACTCAAGAAACTATACAAAATATTAGATTAAATGAGTGGGAAATAGTGATATAAATACCACTCATCAACTATGTTTGGGATGAGCCATACCTGTTTAAATGTTGTGCGGATTAATTATTGAGAGGTGGTGTGTTCCACATGAGGAGGTCAATAGTGTCCTACAGCATTGCCATTCATCACCTTACGGCGGACATTTCAGTGGAAACAAAACTGCAACCAAAGTCCTACAATCAGGTTTGTTCTGGCCCACTCTTTTTAAAGATGCTTATTTATTTGCTCTTCAATGTGACAGGTGCCAGAGAACGGGAAATATTTCAAGGAGAAATGAAGGATCTCTTCAAAATATTCTGGAAGTGGAGATATTCAATGTGTGGGGTATTGATTTTATGGGACCCTTTGTTCCATCATTTGGAAACCTGTACATATTGGTTGCAGTCGACTACGTCTCCAAATTGGTTGAAGCAATCGCACTGCCATCAAACGATTCAAAAGTGGTGATCAAATTCCTTAAAAAGAATATTTTCACTCGCTTCGAGACACCTCGAGCGATTATCAATGATGGTGGCTCACATTTTTGCAAAAGATACTTCGATACACTCCTATCCAAATACATAGTTACTCATAAGGTTGCCACTGCCTATCATCCACATTCAAATGGACAGGTGGAAGTTTCAAATAGGGAGATCAAACGAATCTTGGAAAGAACCGTTAGATCAATAAGGAATGAATGGTCTGAAAAACTAGATGATGCATTATGGCTTATCGGACAGCTTACAAGACACATATTGGTATGTCCCCATATCAAATGGTGTACGAAAAAGCATGCCATCTGCCAGTTGAGCTTAAACATAAGGTGTATTGGGCACTGAAGAAGTTGAATCTTGATGCACAAGTTGCAGGAGAGAAAAGACTTCACCAACTCAACGAATTGGAGGAATTTTGCCTACAGGCTTATGAAAAATGCCAAACTGTATAAAGGAAAAGACCAATAGATGGCATGATAAAAAAATAGTGCACAAACATTTGGAGACAGGACAATAGGCTTGTTATACGATTCACGGCTGAAACGTTTTCCTGGAAAGCTGAAATCAAAGTGGTCAGGTCGATTTGTGATTACTCAGGTTTTACCATACGGAGTTGTTGAGAATACAACTCCAAGTCCAACAACACATTCAAAGTTAACAGCCAGTGTGTCAATCACTATTGGGGAGAATCATTTGAGCGACAAAAAGAAAGTGTCACACTTTCAGATCCAGCATAACATTCGGGCAGTCACGTCTAGCTGACGACGTTAAACATAGCGCTAGCTGGGAGGAAACCCATGCAATTTGTGTTGATATTGTGATTTGGTGTGTTTTATTTTATGTGTTAGTTTTTACAGGTGAAGTCATTTCAAGATGGAAGAAGCTCTCACAAATATTCACCAGCAATTTATTTCTATCCCTCAAAATTCTCTGATGAAAGTCTACAAAACTCGCTTGGAACAGATGAGACTTCTGATGATCAAAGGTATTCCAAATGACATTCGTTGGGTAATCGAAACACGGGTCCGATTAGTAGGTGAGTATTTGATTCTTATAATTCTTATTTACCTGGTTTTGGAAGAAGCACATTTGTTTATTAAAAAGAGAAGGGCCAAAAGAATGTGTGTTTGTTATAAATATGCTCGTATGTTTTATGATACTCGTTGTCGATCTTTAAGAATGATGTCTGATAACCGCGAATATAAGATTAATTTCATTAGGGACGGCTTGAGTAAGGAGTCTTTGGATGACATATCTAAAACACTTGTGACGCATCCGTGTGGATATATGTATCATGAAATTTGCATGTTATATGCACAATTCCGTAAAGAAAGATAACAGTTAAGTCTCGAGAATCTGACTCTAAAAGACCCTGTTTGCCAATTTATAAAAAAAAATTGGATGGGAATCTTGTCCCTGACGCATAGACGTCATTCAAGCTATTACATTATTGAAAATATTATATCTCTTTGTCTTTTCCAAATAATTATGATTTGTTTTGTTATTTTCTCCGATAGGATCCAGGCTACTTTTGACGTTTCACAATTTATATTTTGCTACTAATCGTCCGTTGGAAGATACTTGTGCTATATTACTCACCATTTTCAGGTTCTATAAATTCAACTCATCATTGCACTTTTGAAGGCATCGAGATAAAAATGGAAGTTACTTTAAGAAGGCGGGTTGAAAACATATGTGTTTTGCGGTTTTGGCGGTACCAGTGTTGATGTTAAACCAAAATACGTAACAGCGGTACATGAATTGGGTCAAGTCATTGCTGCAAGGAATATGCACTTAGTATATAGCGGTGGCAATCTTGGACTAATGGGGATCGTTTCAAAGGCTGTACATGATTGAGGCAGTCAAGTGTCTTGGGAATCATCCCAAAACCCTTGGTAGAGGCGAATCTTATTGGATCATCAAACAGCGAGGAACTAATCATGCCAGGTATGTCTGAACAACTGGTAGAGATAATTAACCGTGCTGATGTTTTTATTGATTTGCCACGAGGCTTGGGCACGATGGAGGAAATGTTTACAGTACTATCTTGGGTAAACTTGAACATACACCAGAAACCACTTGGACTGTACAATGTTGATGGATTTTATGATTTTCTATGTGTGTTTCTTGATGATGCCCAGAGAAATGGGTCATGTCAAAGCCTGTAAAAGAACTCATCTTTTCTGCAAGAACTGCCCCAATTTAATTGACCAAATATTAGCCTTTGAACCTCAAATTGACCCCATTTTTTCCAAGATAAACTGTCCGATAATGATCGTGGTAAAAGACGGCGTCTAATAAATCTGGATCTTAACCTTTAACTTTTCATTTAGATGTATAATTTCAGCTAACCAGGTACGGTTTTCTTAACTCTTCTTATACTGTTTAAGACATTGGGGACAATGTCTCATTTGGTTTTGGGAGGAGAATAGTTAAGTTGTATCTTGTTTTTATTGTTTTATTTTTAGTAAAAAAATTTTCGAAATAGCCACAAAACAAAAAAATTGTAAACTTTTACGAAAACCAAAAAAATATTTTAAATTTTTGTGTTTTTATTTGATTAATCAGGTGAAATTGGTGTGAGATAGCTGTGTAAGGAATTTCCATTCCTGTGACGTATCTCAACCTATTTCGGAACAAGTTAATTATTGTTTATTTCCTTTTGAATTATTTAATTTGTGAATTCACCATAAAACTAACTAAAATGGATCTTCATGTTGGACAAAATGACCCATAGCGTCACTATTTGCACAAATCATTGTGTTGTTTGTAGCAAATTAACTATGTGACAAGGAAATTGCACTCTCATCATTAGTGATTAGATCACCATAGATTATAAATAAAGAGAGAGAGGTCCCTATGATTAGTTCCTGGATTGAGAATGATATGAGACAGTATCAATCCCCGAAGGTTTAATCATTAAATATCCCTAGCCGGAGTATTATCGAGACTGGACATCGATAATACGGAATAGGCTAGTATTGCACTTGTGTGCGTTGTGAGGGCACAACAACATAGTTCTCATATATATAAGTATCGGATACTTATGCAAGTGCGATAGGAGGTCGTGTTTCACCGATGGTACGGGGAAACAGCTTCGCTCTGGATAGACCCCTCAGAATCCCATTGGTATTATGACTATGTGTCTATGGGAGGCCGAAATCAAGGTAGGTGTGTAAGTCTTAACCTGAGACTTACATCGCTAATACTTGCGATAATCGGTAGACTTTAGTCTTGGTGGTACAGGGCTTTAACCGGTTCTGCGTACACCACTTCTGGGTTATCAGAGAGTCGTAGTGTATTGGGTGTGATGTCAAGACGGAAGTATCACTCCAGTCATAGTGGAGATGATGTCACGCAGGTTTACGGTATTAGTGCTCTTAAGTGCTGGCCGGCCATCGGGAATTATGACAAGGTCATGTATATCCGATTATAGAGACTAGTTACCAGACATCCGACATGTGCTTCGGACGGGGCACGAGCAGACACTTATCCAGCCCCAGCCCTAGCACATGACTATCCGATACTGGGCCGATATACACAATACTACGGTATACTACGCTTGATACAGATCTATATATTCCTGTAAGAATATTCTGGAGAATTGGGTAGGCATGGCGCTTTGCTAGAAGCCAACCTTGTCTTGTAAATCGGTATAAACATAGTACGAGGTACTTACGTGTTCGGATAGTCCGACGACCGTATTTACTGCCAACATATCCGGAGATCTCATGGGTCGCTTCCTGAAGATTCACGATGACGTATGACTCGCACTATGATTAATCTGGGATTAATTAGTAAAGAGAGAAGATTAATTTCTAGAGAGCGAGAAAATTAATCTGGGATTAATTGCGGAGATATTTTATCTGGGATAAAATATTAATTAAAGAGAGAGAACGATTAATTTGGAATTAATCGATAAAATAATATATTTGATATATTATTAGAAATTGGATTTCGACGCGGAATTAAAATTAGATTTTAATTCGGGCGAACGAATTAATTTAGAATTATTCGTTAGCGACGTGATAGTGATTTCGCTAGGCGTAATCATTTAATTACGACGCAACGGAAAATTCGTTATTTGGAATTTGCGAACTCGAGCCCGAGCGTGTTGCGAGCGCATTCGTATTTCGAATTCGAGTGTGGCACGCAAGTCACGTCAAGCGTCAAATCGCTAGTCATATCAATTGTTAAATCACTTGTCACTTTGAGTGATGTGATGTGACATGACATGTTGTCACTTTTAAAGTGATGTGAGTTGATGTGAATAGTAAAAGTGATGGGTAAAAGGTGAAAAGCATTGATTAAAAGCTTTTTTGCTTTTTTTGCTTTTGATTTTTGAATAAAAAGTTTTGTATATCTTTTATTATTTTTTTTTACTTGGAAAAATAATAATAAGAAAATACAAAAGCTTTATTTTTCTCTCCCTCCCATTTGGCTGCATACGGTTTTTAGGGTTCCTTTTGGAGCCAAAATCGTCTCTCTCTCTCTCACGGTCAAGACCGAATTTCTTCATCATTTTTCTGGTTTGATCAAACAAAATGAAGAAGAACAAGTGCTAGCACACACCTTGGGTTATACATAGGTGATAGGGAAACGAATTTGTGAGCTTGGAATCTCAAAGCTTGGAGCTTTAATGGAGGACATCCATGGCCGAATTTGGAGGAGACCACCACCACTGAAACCGAGCAGCCCACTGCATGAGGAATCCACTGCCGAGCTTGGAGGGAGGCAGAAAACGATCTTGTTCTTCGCATCTCAAACCGTTCAATGTGAGTATATGATTCCGCCCTTACTCTTTTGTGTATTCATGCGAATTTTGTGCTTGATTTCATGATTTTGGGACCTATATTAGAACTCAACACTTCATATGCTCAGTTGACAGATATTATCAATATGCATGGTAACATACGGACATGAGATGTAATTAAAAAGTTTGTAATATTCAGTGCTCTAGTTTAATTGGAGGAAGCACCTAAAAAATGATATGGAATAATAAATAAATAATAAACGTCATAGATTCGAGTTATTAAGTCTGTAAGGGTGTTTTAACACCTAGTGCTCTAAAACCAACTGGTTTGGGAGTCACTGGCCCAACACTCGTTACATGGATCGAAGATGTTGCAAAAAAAAAAACCTTTATATCATAAATCTGAGTAATTAAGTCCTTATGGGTGTATTAAAACCTAGTGCCCTAAAACCAACCAACTGGTTTGGGAGTCACTGGCACAAAGCTCGATACATAGATGGAAGATATTGTATATAAATTAAAAGAAATCAAAAAACACAATCAGAAAATTATTCCATTGCTTTAAAAAAGGTGTGAATTCTGATATATAACTTTAGGTCAAAAATATTTCTCTATTCTCAACTACACTTGTGACTATTGTGGGAAAAATGAGTTGGTTAATATTTTGTTGGTTGTGTATATGAAGAATGGTAAAAAAATTATCGAAGATTTCACTTATTCAATAATCTAGAAAGAAAGAAAACAATTATTAATTTGGATAAGAAGTTTCACTTGTCTAGTCACTAACTTCTTTATTCTCTTTTCTTTTTTTCTCTTGTCCTTTTTCTTTGTGTGCATTAGTTTTACTAATTTTTTACTTTTATCAAACGTTTGTGGGTATCATTGTTGTAAGCCCTCACAACTACAACTCGTCCACTAGGGACACCTATGGGTTAAAGGCTTGTTGCATACGCTAAATACAACCTGAGATCAATACGAAAGTGGCTTAGTTTAATTTTAATTGTTTCTTGTATTTTATTTTATGTTTTTCTCGAGAACTAGCAAAATGTCAGGATTGGGGGTGTGATGAACGGAAAATATATCAATATTTATCGCCCATTTTACTTAATATTTTGTTTAGTTTCACGGGTTTGATGAACGTTTTGATGTTTTTTAGTTTATTTTACAGATAAAATAATGTTGGGACTCAATGGAATCATTTAGGACGAAATGTGGGTCAAATAAAGGCAAACATTGGACTTGACATATTAATTTTGGAGATTAGAAACTTGAAAGGGCGTTTTAACAAAGTTCAGTTTCGGAAATTCAAATTTTGCGTAATTATCATATTTTGGGCATAACATTTTACTCCAATATCGAATTGAGCTGTTTCAAGTTCTTGATTAAATAAGACTCAACGATCTACAACTTTTAAGAACAAAATAATTTTGAATTCTGAAGATGTCATGACCGAAATTGATGAAACATCCGTAAGTATGTTATGTGTAATTATTAAAGTCATTTTCAAAGCAAAAAAATAAATAAATAAAAAATTAAAATTGCAGCCAAAGTCCTACAATCAGGTTTGTTGTGGCCCACTCTTTTTAAAGATGCTTATCTATTTGCTCTTCAATGTGACAGGTGCTAGAGAATGTGAAATATTTCCAGGAGAAGTGAATGACCTCTTCAAAATATTCTGGAAGTGAAGATATTCGATGTGTGGGGTATTGATTTTATGGGACCCTTTGTTCCATCATTTGGAAACCTGTACATATTGGTTGCAGTCGACTACCTCTCCAAATGGGTTGAAGCACTACCATCAAACGATTCAAAAATGGTGATCAAATTCCTTAAAAATAATATTTTCACTCGCTTCGGGACACCTCGAGCGATTATCAGTGATGGTGGCTCACATTTTTTGCACATATACTTTGATACACTCTACCCAAACATGGAGTTACTCATAAGGTTGCCACTGCCTATCATCCACAGTCAAATGGACAGATGGAAGTTTCAAATAGAGAGATCAAACGAATCTTGGAAAGAACCGTTGGATCAACATGGAATGACTGGTCTGAAAAACTAGATGACGCAATATGGGCTTAACGGACAGCTTACAAGACACCTATTGGTATGTCCCCATATCAAATGGTGTATGGAAAAGTGTGCCATCTGCTAGTTGAGCTTGAACATAAGGCGTACTGGGCACTGAAGAAGTTGAATCTTGATCCATAAGCTGCAGGAGAGAAAAGACTTCACCAACTCAACGAATTGGAGGAATTTCGCCTACAGGCTAATGAAAATGCCAAACTGTACAAAGAAAAGACAAAGAGATGGCATGAAAAAAAAATAGTACGCAGACATTGGGAGCCAGGATAGCAGGTGTTGTTATACGATTCATGACTGAAACTTTTTTCCTGGAAAGCTGAAATCAAAGTGGTCAGGTCCACTCAGGTGTTATCATACAGAGTTGTTGAGAAATACAACCCCAAGTCCAACAACACATTCAAAGTTAACAGCCAACGTGTCAAGTAATATTGGGGAGAATCATTTGAGCGACAAAAAGAAAGTGTCACACTTTCAGATCCAGCATAACATTCGGGCAGTCACGTATAGCTGACGACGTTAAACTTAGCGCTAACTGGGAGGCAACCCATGCAATTTGTGTATATATCATGATTTGGTGTGTTTTATTTTATGTGTTAGTTTTTACAGGTGAGGTCATTTTAAGATGGAAGAAGCTCTCGCAAATATTCACCAGCAATTTCTTTCTCTCCCTCAAAATTCTCTGATGAAAGTCTACAAAACTCGCTGGGAACGGATGAAACTTCTGATGATCAAAGGTATTCCTAATGACTTTCATTGGGTAATCGAAGCACGGGTCTGATTAGCAGGTGAGTATTTTGATTCGTATAATTCTTTTTTGCCTGGTTTTAGAAGAATCACATATGCTAAAAAGAGAAGAGCCAAAAGAATGTGTGTTTGTTATAAATATGCTCGTAAGTTTTGTGATACTCATTGTCGATCTATAGGAATGGTGTTTGATAACCGCGAAGATAAGATTAATTTCATTAGGGATGGCTTGAGTAAGGAGTCTTTGGATGACATATCTAAAACACTTGTGACGCATCCCTGTGGATATGTGTATCATGAAATTTGCATGTTATATGCATAATTCCGTAAATAAAGACAACAGTTAATTCTAGGAAATCTGACTCTAAAAGACCCTGTTTGCCAATTTATAAAAAAAAATTGGATGGGAAGCTTGTCCTTGACGCATAGACGTCATTCAAGCCGTTACATTATTGTAAATATTATATCTCTTTGTCTTTTCCAAATAATTTTGATTTGTTTTGTTATTTTCTCCGATAAGATCCGGGCTACTTTTTGACCTTTCACGATTTACTATTTTGCTACTAATCGTCCTTTTGAAGATACTTTTGCTATTATTACTCACCATTTTCAGGTTCTATAAATTCAACTCATCATTGTACCTTTGAAGGCATCCAGATAAAAATGGAAGCTACTTTAAGAAGATGGGTTGAAAACATCTGTGTTTTGCGGTACTAGTGTTTGTGTTAAACTAGAATATGTAACAGCGGCACATGAATTGGGTCGAGTCATTAATGCAAGGAATATGTACTTAGTATATGGAGGTGGCAATCTTGGACTAATGGGGATCGTTTCAAAGGCTGTACAGGATGAAGGTAGTCAAGTCTTGGGATCCCAAAACCCTTGGCGAGGTGAATCTTATTGGATCATCAAACGATGAGGAACTAATCGTGCCAGGTATGTCTGAATGACTGGTAGGGATGATTAACTGTGCTGGTGCTTTTATTGCTTTGCCAGGAGGCTTGGGAACGATGGAGGAAATTTTTACAGTACTATCTTGGGCAAACTTGAACATACACCAGAAATTGCTTAGACTGTACAATGTTGATGGATTTTATGATTATCTTTGTGTTGTCTCTTGATGATGCCCATAGAAATGGGTTCGTGTCAAAGCCTGTAAAAGAACTCATCTTTACTACCAGAACTGCCCCAGATTTAATTGACCAAATCTTAGCCTTTGACCTCAAATTTACCCCATTCTTTCCAAGATAAACTGGTCCAATAATGATCATGGTAAGAGGCGGCGTTGGATAAATCTGGATCTTAACCTTTAACTTTTCATTTAGATGTAGAATTTCAGCTAATCAGGTACGGTTTTTCTAAACTCTTCTTCCACTGTTTAAGACATTGGGGACAATGTCTCATTTAGGTTTGGGGGATGAGAATAATTAAATGTGTATCTTGTTTTTATTGTTTTATTTTTAGTCAAAATTTTTCGAAAAAACAAAAAAAAATTGAAAATTTTTACAAAAACTAAAAAAATATTTTGTATTTTTGTGTTTTTATTTGATTAATCATGTGAAATTGGTGTGAGATAGTTGTGTAATGAATTTCCATTCCTGAGACGTATCTCAACCTATTTCAGAACAAGTTAATTTTTGTTTATTTCCTTTTCAATTATTTAATTTGTGAATTCTCTATAAAACTAACTAAAAATGATCTTCATATGCTCAGTTGACAGATATTATCAATATGCATGGTAACATACGGACATGAGATGTAATTAAAAAGTTTGTAATATTCAGTGCTCTAGTTTAATTGGAGGAAGCACCTAAAAAATGATGGGATATAAATAAAAAAAAAACGTCCTAGATCCGAGTTATTAAGTCAGTAAGGGTGTTTTAACACCTAGTGCCCTAAACCAACCAACTGGTTTGGGAGTCCTGCCCCAACAACTCGTTACATGGATCGATGTTGCAAAAAAAAAACTTTTATATCGGAAATCTGAGTAATTAAGTCCTTATGGGTGTCTTACCACCTAGTGCCATAAAACCAACTGGTTTGGGAGTCACTGGCCAAAAGCTCGCTAAATAGATGAAAGATACTGTATATAAATAAAAAAATCAAAAATAAAAAAAAAATTCAGAAAAATATTCCATTGCTTTAAAAAAGGTGTGAATTCTGATATAACTTTAGGACAAAAATATTACTCTATTCTCAAATACACTTGTGACTATTGTGGGCAAAATGAGTTGATTAATATTTTGTTGGTTGTGTATATGAAGATTGGTAAAAAAATAATCGAAGAATTCACTTATTCAGTAATCTAGAAAGAAAGAAAAAAATTATTAATTTGGATAAGAAGTTTCACCTGTTTAGTCACTAACTTCTTTATTCTCTTTTCTCTTGTCTTTTTTCTTTTGTGTGCATTAGTTTTACTATCTTTGTACTTTTATCAAACGTTTTTGGGTATCGTTGTTGTAATCCCTCACAAGACTACAACTCGTCCACTAGGGACACCTATGGGTTTAAAGGCTTGTTGCATACGCTAAATGCAACCGTGATCCCTACGAAAGTGGCTTAGTTTAATTTTAATTGTTTCTTGTATTTTATTTTATTGTTTTGCTCGAGAACTAGCAAAATGTTAGGATTGGGGGTGTGATGAGCGGAAAATATATCAATATTTATCGCTCATTTTACTTAATATTTTGTTTAGTTTCTCTGGTTTGATGAACGTTTTGATGTGTTTTAGTTTATTTTACTGATAAAATAATGTTGGGACTCAATAGAATCAATTAGGACGAAATGTGGGTTAAATAAGGGCAAAAATTGGAGTTGGCATATTATTTTTGGAGATTGGAAACTTGAAAGGGCGTTCTAACGAAGTGCAGTTTCGGAAATTCAAATTTTGCGCAATTATTGTATTTTGGGGATAACGTTCTACTCTGATATCAGATTGAGCTTATTCAAGTTCCTAATTAAAGAAGACTCAATGATCTACAACTTTGAAGAACAAAATAATTTCGAATTATGAAGAGATTTTGTTGGTTATCTATAAGGTCCCAAGATCAATAACAAGACATGAAACATGTGTGAATACATCAACGGAGGTAGCGAGAATACTCACATTGATCGGTAGAGTTGATTTGGAGACGATTCAAGCCCAGAAACGCACTGCCATGTAAGCCTACTGCATGCAGTCCACTGCCTACA
>SKCR01054953.1:0-29308 GCA_019454045.1 Zanthoxylum bungeanum | reverse complement strand
AAGTGGTTATCTTATAGTTGGATAAAATATTGATTTATTAACCTGGAACACTAAATTATGTAAAAGTCTCTTCCAATGGTCAACTACAAATATCCAATATAACCCAATTGAACCATATGTCTATGTCAACCAAATTACCTGGATTCATTAAGATTAAGTTCCAATTATGGCTACCCCCGCCCGACAGGTATATTCCTATCCTGTAAGGAAATCTATTAAAGGGTTATCTATCCTCAAGGAAGATCGTGGGCTATTGAGTCTAAGGTCTTAAACTTAAAATCCCTATGTCTAGTTCATTTTTAAGTTTACCAGTTCAATTTTATTAATGGCCAGTTAATAAAAAGCATTAAGATTAAGACTCAATAAATAAATCTTTATATTACCCAAACTATAATTTAACCCCTTATAAACCGGTGATATTGGATTCATCACAACCCCAGATAATTGGCTTAGTTACGACACATATTTACGGGTAGTAAAAATTTAAATAAAATAAAAGACATAAAGTAAATTCTGTGAAAATTAAATACTGAAAAGTAAATTGCTGAAAAGTAAGAAAAAGTAAAAAGTAAAAAGTAAAAAGTAAAAAATAAAAAAAATAAAAATAAAGTAAATTACTGAAAAGTAAATTACTGAAAATTAAATTACTGAAAATTAAATAAAGTAAAAGTACAATAAGAAAATGCTGGGGTTAGAGGATCAACTTTTATTACTACTATTTTAGATATCTCCCTTAATTTAATATATTAACTTTGCGTGATAATTAAACCAGCCATATAGGCGGTATCCTGATTAAGTCAAATTAATAATTAATTACCAACAACCAACCAGGCGGTATCCATACTTAGTCAGGTTAAAACCAATTTATAATTAATTTCCAACCGGCCAATATAGCGGTATCCTCATTAAGTTAGATTTTAAATATTTTATTTTTATATTAAGGGAGATTAATCTAGATAGCAATAATAAAAGCTTTACCTTTTACCCCAGCAAAGGGGAGTTACCTCCTCATTGCTTGAAAAATAAAAACTGCAAAAGTAAAGAAAGAAAATGTTTGTGCGTAAAAGTAAATTGCGGAAAGTAAAAACTGAAAAGTAAAGAAAAGAAAGTGCGAAAGCGGAATTTAATTACTGGAAGCTGTAAATAAACAAACAAGATACAATCTTCTTATTTATTCATAGGAATTTCAAAGAAGAAAATATGAATTTTACAAATGAAATGACTTGGTATTTATAGGCAAAATTTTGCCTATATCAAATCATCCATCAAATTCTCCACCAAATCCATTATTAATTTCTCACTAATTACTCCACTAAATCCATAATTGCTCCACTAATTTCTTATCTTGTTTGGTGTTGATTTGATAATTTTTATTAATTATTTATTAATTTATATTTTGCTTTGAAAATGATTGATAATGACTTTAATAATTACACATCACACACTTCTGGATGGTTCATCAATTTCGGTCATGATATCTTCAGAATTAGAAAATATTTTCTCTTTCAAAGTTGTAGATCTTTGAGTCTTCTTTAATCTGGCACTTGAATCAGCTCAATCCGATATCTTCAGAATTAGAAAATATTTTCTCCTTCAAGTTTCCAATCTCCAAAATTATATATCAAGTCCAATAATTGCCCTTATTTGACCCATATTTCATCCTAATGATTTCATTGAGACCCGATATTATTTTATCAGTAAAATAAACTAAAACACATCAAAACGTTCATCAAACCCGAGAAACTAAACAAAATATTAAGTTAAAGGGGCGGTAAATATTGATATATTTTCCACTCATCAGTTGGATCCAATTGAGCCCAAAACCATATCCATAAAGTCCAAATATAACTAATGGACCTTTAAATTTTTAATTGGGTCTAATGGGCCTAAATTGGTTCTTGGCAAATAAAGGTGATTCCTTAAATGGGATTTGGTATTTGGGTTTGACCCATATTGACCAAAAGTCCATGCCTTAAGAAACTAATTGAAAGCCCATTGGACTTTAATTAAATTGACATTGGATGTTAATTGCGCTTTGAGACCCGTTTAGATTAGATTTGAAATCTAAGTCACTAAAGGCTCATTAATAAAGTGTAATATTTAATTTGGAATTAAATATATAATTAGTATTAAATACAATTGAATTGGATTTAATGTTGTAGTTTAATATAATTCAAGAATTCGTACTTTGAGTACTTATTCTTAAAACGAGTTGGACTCGCGCAAAATCAAATCGTTGTTTGAACATTGGATGGTCATTAATTACAGATTAATTAATTGGATTAGATTGATTGATAACATGCTTTGTGTGAATACATGGATGCGATGTATGAATAATGCATATCGGATGGATATTAGATGGGTGAGGGCAATTTTGGAAATTATTGTAATAAATTTAGAATTTATTAAATTGGACCTACGTGTCCAGCCTATTACCTCCTGACTCTTTGTATTTCTCTTCTCACCTATTCCCCTCAATGTAAATGAGGTTTCTTTAGAAGTGTTATGTAATTGGGTAGAAGTAATATTTGTGCTAGCGGGAGAGAGGAAATGGAGAGATTTGTTCTAGGAACAATGTTTTAAATATCCATCCGCATATCATTATTATATTTATTTACGCGCCTTATTATGCTTTTAGAATGCATGTTTAAGGGTGTATGATGATGAGACCTTAACAAAGATAATTAATTGGTTGCAATTACGCGAAAAACCCTCAACACATATTAAACGTTTTTTCCTTCCATTGAGTGATTCTTACTCAAGATCCAAGATTGGCACTGGTTTGTTGGCCAAAGTCAAGACCTTTGTCCATCGCAGATGTGTTTGAATCATGAAAGCTTTGTTCCATATCGGTGTCTTGTCCAAGTTGTGATTTGTTGGCCAAAGTCAAGATCACTTCTTGTCCATCGACATCGATTACGAAGCTTTCCAAGGTCAATGGGTTCCGCTTATCTGGGATCATTAAGTTTGTTGTGCCAAAGCCAAGGCTTAGTTGATTAAGAGGAAAATGTTAGGGAATATATTGGATATATTGGCATATATGAGATATATGTTTCGGACTTGGATGTCCACCTACTGGATCTAGGAATTGGATGAGATACAATTGATCTTAGAGATCTACCTAGTTAATTATCATACAATTTGTTGGCCAAAGTCAAGATTGTGTGTTATTTAACGGGATCCTAGCCCACTAGGAAACAAGGTTTCCCGAGTACTCAACAGAGGGTTAGAGGCTCGCCGAAAAATAGTGGGAGGCAAGTATTAAATTTGCAATATTCATTTAGTTACTTGCCAATACGCGCTCATTTCAAATTTTTCGTCAAATAATTAATATATTAGTTGGACTAATATTTAATCGTTGTTTTAAATTTGAATAGTTGGACTGTATTCAAACTACTTCAATTTATAATTGATTATATAATTGGATTATAGTAATCAATATATTTGAATTAACCTATTAAATTATAGTTGATTATATAGTTAGACTATAGTAATCAATATATTTAATAGTACCTAAAATCGTTGATTGGATAGTTGGACTATAGCAATCAAGATAAATGAAAGATTAATGTTTAAAACATAATCGTGGGAGAAAATGTTTTTAAACGACTTTAATTTTCAAATTGGGAATAATATATCAGGATAGTCCTGAAAACCGAGAAGTTACTTTATTTGATAGAGTGACGTCTTGAGCCTAAGCCCGGAGTTGAGCAAATTGTAGAACATGATCTTTGGAAGATTCATGTGATGATAACTTTAGTGCTCAATCCTTTATACTTACTGCAATGACACTTTAATTCCGTCGTCAGAATTAAGGATTAGATCTCTACATTGATGATGAAATTAAAGATCTTCATAGGTCTATTGTTAGATCTTAGAAGTACAAATTGTAATAGAAGCTCTTTTCGCTTGCGTATGTCAGAGGGTACATCTGTCGAGCACTAGGTGTCACAGATGATTGCTGACATCGATCAGCTAGGTTAGCTGGGCATTACCTACGTGGTTGAGACTACTAAAGATTTGATCTTATAGTCTCTACCCGAATGCTGGGGCAGGTTCTTTTTTGAACCAAGAGTAAATTCTTGGAGAATTAATGGCTTTACTCTAGGAGGCAAAGCCAGAGCTTCTAATAAGGGCAAAGGCAAAATCATTACAGTCTTCTGGGAAGACAAAGGACATATCCCAAAATAGCTGCCTAAACTGTGGCAAACGAGGTTACTGGAAGCGTGAATGCCGTATAGACAAGGCATACATGAAGGAATTGAAGGCGGTGCAAGGCTCCGGCTTCAAGCATGTTTGTCATAAACATGTTCACTACTAGTATTAAAATTGTATTTTAGATACTAGATGTGGTACATAAATATGTACTGGTGTGCAAAATATGCTCATTTGCCGGATACTGACTTCAGTTGAGATTTATCTGTGAATCTAAAAATGGGACGATAGTCGCTGTTTTTAACCGTAGAAACCTAAGTTTAGGAACTACCCTTCGGGTGTGTACTTAAATTAGGAAACTGTTACAATGTAACTAGTTTGACTAGAAATATTATCTCTATATCAGGGTTTAACCCGTTGCGGGTGTACCTTTATATTCTAGAACACTAAAGTGTTTTATTTTATAAAGATAATATTGAGATAAACACATTAGATGTGAATAACAGTATTTATATTTGAATATAAATAAATCTAAAACATATAACATGACAAACAAATAGCTCAAACTGAATTAATCAGTTGAGACTTATTTGTGGCATTGTTGTCTGGGACACATTAAACAAGACTCGTATATCCACACTTTCGAAGAGTGGGTACTAGGACGGATTTGATTATATTCAAATAATGTCTACGAATCTAGTTTATTAGGCAAAATGCCTAAAATATCTTTTACTTGGTAAAAGTGAAAGTGCCACCGATCTGTTAGCCCTCGTTCATAGTGACGTGAGTGGGCCAATATCTAGCTAGGCTAGAGGTTGATATGAATATTTCGTGACCTTTACGGATGTGGCATCGCGTTATGGTTATGTGTTTCTTATGTAACACGAATCAGAAACTTTTGATAAATTCAAAGAGTTTCAACACGAAGTAGACAAACAGACAGGCTAAAGTATTAAACACCATGATTGAACCATGATGAAAATACTTAAACAATAAGTTTCTCGATTACTTGAAAGAGTATAGTATTCTTTCAATGAGGACTCCTCCCGGAACACGTCAATTTGACAGTGTGTCCAAACAGAGAAACAAAATTTTGTTGGACATGATAAGGTTAATCATGAGTCGCTCTGAGCTACCATTTCCTTCAAGGGATACACATTTAACAGCGCAACACTTATTTTGAATAAGGTTCCATAAAAATCTATTAGACAGACTTCATATTAGATATGAACAGGAAAGAAACCAGGTTTTCTCAATCCTGAAGATTTGGGAATGCTGGGCATATGTTTGGATGATACCAAACTAAAACCCAAATTGGATAAGTGCCTATTTATAGGTTATCCTAGGGAAACCTAAGTATAATACTTATTCAACTCACAAGTGAACAATTTAATTATTGCTCACCATGCGGTTTTCCTAAGAGGAATACCAATATGCAGTGGAAAGTGGGAGGAAAGTAAAACTCGATGAAAATTGGAGTAATACTATTTCAGGCACCGATTCCTTAATGGAACACAAATAGTTCATCAGGGATGAAACTATACCAATAATCTTCGAATACACAAGAACCACGTAAGTCGGAGAGAGTCAGAAAACAACCTGGGAGGTATGGGTTTCTGATCTCACCTCATAAAGATGTCAATCTTATTGAGGAATACGAACTGACTACGTATGAGGAAGTGATACAAGGTATCGACTCCCTATTATGGAAAAGTGCCATTATGTCCGAAATGGATTCCATGTATACCAACTAAGTTTGGACACTAGTTGATGTACCAGAGGACATTGTGCCTATTGGTACTAATTGAGTCTTCAAGGAAGACATACATGGATGGCAACATACCAACGTACTAAGCTAGGCTTGTAGCGAAAAGGTATCATTATCAAAATTGTGTCGATTACGACGAAACCTTTTACTCGTTGCCATGGTTAAATCCATTTGGATGATGCTTGCTGATGCTGCATGTTTCATTTATGAAATATGGCAGCTGAACGTCAAAATCGTTTTCCTTAAACGGAAACCTTTCGGAGGATGTTTACAACATCCTGACGGTTTTGTTGTACCAAAACAAGCAAACAAGGTTTGCTGGTTAATCGATCTATTCATGGATTGAAGCAAGCATTGCGTTCTTAGAATTATCGTTTTGATGTAATCATAATGGTATATGATTTAATTCAAGACAAAATGATTCTTGTGTATATAAGGAGGTTAATGGGAGCGCACTGACAATGATTGTCCTAAATAATGATGATATATCATTTCTTGGAAATGATATTCCCATAATACAATCGATGAAAGCTTGGCTTTCATGAAAATTCTCCGTAAAATTCTTGGGAGAAACAACCTTTATTCTAGGAATAAAGATCTACTGGGATAGATCTAAAAGTTATTGATGTTGGGGTTGGTGCTCAGAGCGCCAATTCCCGGTTGTATTTCTTTTGAATACTTCTGTAAAACATTATTACTATGAATAATATATGCAGTCTCTATAATATATATATCTTTTTATATGGTAAAGACGTAATGACCTTAGAATGATTAGTCATGGTACTGTTGCAAAAGCGTCGCAACTGACATTGAGTAGTATCATGATGTTGTCATTCTCAGACAGTTCCTGGTCAAGGTTTACACTACTTGGTTAGTAAAGTAAACCCGTTGAGACTGGTACATGTCGTATACTAGAATATATGATTCCAATGGTTTCTCAATGAACCATTAGTCTTGGAGACTAGTATAGACGTGTGGGTGTTTATAGCGGATAAACACTGAACGACTCACCGAAGATTCTTAATGGATGGTACACCAACGTCGATAAGAATCTTCTCGGGTTGAGTAGCACTTGTGATTCTTAGACTTGAGATGCCATTGTGGGCACATGAGACATCTTCTACACTTAGATGGCAGTCACATCAGCGATCTATTTAGATCAGACCTCCGCCAGTTCGTTAGGTGTAGATAGATCCTCAGGGTGTCCTATGTGTATCAAGATTGGATCCGTCAGTTCTGTGTACCAGAGCATAGGTAGTCCATATGATTAGTAATCAGATAAAACCATGGGCCCGTGGTATAGTTTAGAAGCTAGTTCTAAACATTCTTTTTGAGATTTCTAATAGAATAGTCGACTGGATAATCCCTATAGAGATTTGACGTTTACATCTATATCTTTGGGATTTATCCGGATACCTGTGACGGAGGAATTATACATTTGCCATGACCTCGACCTGTATCATTCAGCGAGATTATCCGTGATCGTCATAATTTACGGGTGGATAAATTATGGACACGAAATTAGATTTCGTGACGGATATACCTGAATCTAGAGAGTCTCAATAATGAAACATACTCGTAGAGCACTAGAGCAACATTTATAAATAATATTGATTATTATAAAGTCGTTTAAAGGTTAAACGCAAGATACGTGCTAAAGGGACCCGATAGTCATTTACTTAATTATTGTGTATTTATATTTAATACTTGATTAATTTAAACACAAATTAATTAATAATCAAATTGAGATATTTGACTAATATCCTAAATGAATATATGTATTTGATATTTAATGTAAATATAATACATATATTTAATATATTCGTAATTAATTAATTAATTAATTAAAATATAAATATCTTAACATTTGGATATATGAATTAAATGGCTAAGTTGCCTTTGTTGACTTAATTAAAATATCTATAAAGTGTTTATTAGATATTTATCAAGTTGATCAAATTATTATCAAATGAAATTGAAATTACTAATCTTGTATATGCTTGTGAATTTCGGCCAAGGGTTTATTTTTCAACAAGTATATATTGTTTTCTTTTTCATTTGGTAAATAACCTAATACACTTTCTAACCTAAACTCCATTAAAAGAAAACAAAAGAAGCTTGTGAAGAAGAAAGGAAAAACAAAGAAAAGGCTTAGATTTAGTAAGTTTTCTCAACTTACTATTAGATAGGAAAATGTTCCTTAAGATCTAGGCTACATCTTGTGATGTTCTTATGTCATTCTTTTCTTTATTCTTTGTGTTTTTGATGAATGGAAGTTTGGTGGAAGTGTTGAGCATGTATAATGGTGGAAGCTTGTGACTAGTGTAGTTATAAGCATTCTTTTAAGGTTTTGGAAACTTTGTTGCTAATCTAGAGTTGTTGACCCACTCTTAAATGACCTAGATTTTATATTGAGTTGTTTCATTGTGTTGAGACTTTGGTTGGATGGAAGAAACATGATTGAAGTAATTGATTTAAACAATTTGGTTTAATTTGTTCATTTTGAAGAATTTGAAAAATTAGGGTTTAAGACCTCATCCAAATTTGGGGCTTTTCATTTATGTTGTGTATAAGGATGTGTATATGATGCATATAATGTTTCATGTTGATTGGATTACATCTTGATGTGTTTTGAAGCATGAAATGACAAAATGCACAAATTGGAGCTTAATGAAGCTCTCGGCCAAAGGAGGGAAATTTAAGGATTTTGGTTGCCTTGGTGTTTTAATGTTTTGAAAATGCTAAGTTCATCTTAGAAATGATTTAGAATCATTCAAAATTGATTTGATCAATTTCGGACTAAAATGAACAAAATACCAAGTGTAAGGGTAATTCGGTAAATTCACTTAAATATGATTTATTGAATTTTATTTCATAATTTGATTATTGGATAATTAAATAAATATGTTTATTTAATTAATCTGAGAAAAAGTTTTGAAATCGGAAAATTTGATTTTCCACCGCTTCCGCTGCGTTACCGGATTTAGCCCCTAAAAACCCTTACAGTTGACACTCTCCGAGAACTCGTACATTGAAATAAATGTACGCGACCTGGTGTCTCATGTGCTTTGAGCATATGGAGTCACAATCAGGCCAATCCAAGTGATAGTCACTGGATTGATGTTAAGAACATCCTTAAGTATCTTAGATGAACTAAGGATGCTGTCTTATACTATGGAGAATGAGAACTTGAAGTGACTGGGTTCACCGTTGCAAGTTTCCAAACCGATAAAACGACTATAAGTCGTAATAAGGGGTACTAAATAGTTTGAATAACGGAAGAGTGAGCTGGAAATCTTCCAAGCAAGATACTGTTACCGAATAAACAACAAAAGTGGATTATTGCTGCAGCTGAGGCAGCAATAAAAGCCTTTTGGATCAATAATAATCCTAATTAGATTAGGAGTAGTTTTGTTAGCAGCTGAGCTAGGCTACAGCACAGGCTAAAGAATTAAAGGTCATCAACGATCCAAATAAACACTTCAACTATTCATTTGATTCGTTAGGATCATACATCGTGGCAATGTGATGATCGAATAAATCGCATCAGATGATAACTTTGCAAATCCGCTGATGAAAGCATTTCCTCAGCAGAAGTTTGAGCGAACCGTACATAGTTCAGGTGTAGGATACTTGAGTGATTGGCTATAGGCCAAGTGGGAGATTGTTGGACAATTATGACCTATAACATCACTATTTGTACAGATCATGGTGTTGTTGTACAAATTAACTTTGTGACAAAGGAATTTGCTCTTTTATCATTTGTAATTAGATTACCAAGATGTATAAATGATAAAAGGTCCTTATGATTAGTTCCGGATTGAGATGATATGAGACAGTATCAATCCACGAAGGTTTAATCATTAAATATCCCTAGTCGTAGTATTATCGAGATTGGACATCGATAATGCGGAATAGACTAGTATTACACTTGTGCGCGTTGTGGGAGCATAACGGCATAGTTCTCATATATTTGGGTATATGATACTCATGCAAGTGTAATAAGAGGTTGTGTTTACCGATGGTACGGAAACAGCTTCTCTATGGATAGACCCATCGGAATTCCTTAGTAGTATGACTATGTGTCTATGGAAGTCCGAATCAGGGTAGGTGTATTTGGTCTTAACCTGAGACTTGCACGCTAATACTTGCGACAATCAATATACTTTGGTTTTGGTCGTCCAGGGCTTTAACAGGTTCTGTGTACATCTCTTCTGGGTATATTGAGAATCGTATTGTTTTGGGTGTGATATCGAGATGGAAGTATCACTTCAGTCATAGTGCAGATGATGATCACGTAGGATACGGAACTGATGCTCTTTTATGTTGCAGCTATCGAGATATTATGACTATGTCATGTTTATCCGATTATAGAGACTAGTTACCAGAGATCCGATATGTGCTTCGTACGGGGCATACACAATTCCAGCCCCAGGCCTTGCATGTGACATCCAATACTGGATCGAAAATACGCAATACTACGTCTGATAAAGATTACATATTCCTTTAAGAATATTTCTGGAGAATTGGGTAGGCACGATGCTTTGCTAGAAGCCAACCATGTCTTGTAAATCGGTAAAAATATAGTACTAGGTACATACGTGTTCGGATAGTCCGACGACCGGATTTACTGCCAACATATCTGGGGATCTCATGGGTCACTTCCCGAAGATTCACCGATGATGTATGACTCGCACTTTATTAATCTGGGATTAATTATAAGAGAGAGAGAAATTAATTCGGGATTAATTACGGAGATATTTTATATGGGATAAAATATTATTTAAAGAGAGAGAACGATTAATTTGGAATTAATCGATAAAATAATATATTCGATATATTATACGAAATTGGATTTCGACACGGAATTGAAATTAGATTTTAATTTGGGCAAACGAGCTAATTTAGAATTAATTCGTTAGTGACGTGAATAGTAATTTTGCTAGGCACAATTATTTAATTAAATTTGATTTAATTACGTCGCAACGGAAAAATTCGTTAATTCGGAATTACCGAACCCGAGCTCGGGAGTGTTTACGGGCCCACTCATATTTTGAATTTAAGTGCGGCCCACAAGTTACTGTTGGAGTTTACTAAGGTCCCAAGGATCAATAAACAAGCATGAACATGTGTGAATACAATCGAGAAAGTCACGGAATACTCACATCGATCGGTTGAGCGACGCGACAACGAGCAAAGAATCACTTTCTGCTCGACAGTGGACTACACAACTCACTGGTTTTTGGCGTCCATTGATGCTCACGGAACAAGCTCCAAGCTTCGTCAAATGATTCCCGGCTCATGGGCGGACTTCCCTATCACCTTCGCATGACTTCGTAGTGTGCTAGCACTCCCGATTTTGGCACAAAATCGCGACTTTGGCTTCCCATTTCTCTCATTGTCTCTTGGTTTGTAGACCAGAAAACAGAAAGAAAATACAGCCCTCTTGGGCGAGAATGAGAGGGAGAAGTGAGGAAGAGAGAGATAAAATTGTGTTAAGTAAAATGGTAATTGATTTCTAAAATCAAATACACAATTTTGGTTCCAAAAGTCAAAGCAATTAATGCCCATAAATGCCAACCACACACATCACTCAATCACATCAATCACAAGTTGTCAAGTCACATCACTCAAAGTGACAAGTAATTTAACGCTTGATGTGACTAATGATTTGACGCTTGATTTGATTTGCGTGCCGCACTCGAATTCGAAATGCGAATGAGCTCGTAAACAATACCGGGCTCAGGTTCGCTAATTCCAAATTAACGAATTTTCTGTTGCGACGCAATTAAACGATTACGCCTAGCGAAATCACTATTCATGTCGCTAACGAATTAATTCGTTCGCCCGAATTAAAATCTAATTTTAATTCCGCGTCGAAATCCAATTTCGTTTAATATATCAAATATATTATTTTGTCGATTAATTCCAAATTAATCGTTATCTCTCTTTAAATGATATTTTATCCCAGATAAAATATCTCCGCAATTAATCCCAGATTAATTTTCTCTCTCATCTAATTAATCCCAGATTAATAAAAGTGCGAGTCATACGTCATCAGTGAATCTTCGGGAAGCGACCCATGAGATCCCCGGATATGTTGGCACTAAATTCGGTCGTCGGACTATCCGAACACGTAAGTACCTCGTACTACGTTTTATTGATTTACAAGATAAGGTTGGCTTCTAGCAAAGCGACATGTCTACCCAATTCTCCAGAAATATCCTTACAGGAATAAATGATCTATATCAGGCGTAGTATACAAAGTATTGCGTATTTCGATCCAGTATCGGATGATCACATGCAAGGCCTGGAGTTGGTACAGTGTCTGCCCCGTACGAAGCATATATCGGATTACGAGTAACTAGTCTCTTTAATATCGAATAATCATGACCAAGTCATATTATCCCGACGGTTGCAACCTTTTTAGAGAACCAGTTCTGCATCCCTGCGCGATCATCAACTCCATATGACTGGAGTGACACTTTCGTCTTGACATCACACCCAACACACTACGATTCTCAATATACCCAGCATTGGCGTACACAGAACCTGTTAAAGTCCTGGACAACCGCAATTAAAGTATATTGATTATCGCAAGTATTAGCGGTGCAAGTCTCAGGTTAAGACCAAATACACCTACCCTGATTTCGGACTTCCATAGATACATAATCATACTACCAATGGATTTCCGAGGGGGTCTATCCAGAGCGAAGATGTTTCCCGTACCATCTGTAAAACACAACCTCCTATTACACTTGCATGAGTATCCTATACCCAAATATATGAGAACTATGCCGTTGTGCCCTCACAACGCGCACAAGTGTAATACTAGTCTTTTACGTATTCATCGATGTCCAATCTTGATAATACTCTGACTAGGGATATTTAATGATTTATCCTTCGTGGATTGATACTGTCTCATATCATTCTCAATCCAGGAACAAATCATAGGGACCTCCTATCATTTATATATCTAGGTGATCTAATCACAAATGATAAGAGTGAAATCTCCTTTGTCACATAGTTAATTTGTACAACAACACCATGATCTGTACAAATAGTGACGCTATGGGTCATAATTGTCTAACAGTCACATCAAGCATCAAATCACTAGTCAATCAAGTGATGGAAGTCACATCACTTTGAGTGAAGTGATGATTGTCATCATTGATTGATGTGAATAGTGATAGGAGTGGTTGGAAGGCTTAAATGCCTTGTACTTTTGGATTTGAATTTGGTGTATTAGTTTTTGGAAAACCAAATACACAAACCAACACTTGACAACTTCATCTTCCTCCTCTCTCCTCTCTTGTTTCGGCCAAGGGCCATTTTCTTTCTTAATTTCTTGGCAAGGCCGAGAGTTAGCAAGAAGAAATGGAAAATTTGTGGCAAATCTTTCCAATGCTAGCACATGAGAGTCATCCAAAGGTGATAGGGAAACAAACCCTTGAGCATGGAATCCATTCCCAAGCTTGGAGCTTGACCGAATCCAAGGAGCACAAAAGAAGGAGATGGCCGAACCTTGGAGGAAAAGCTTGAAGAATTTTTGTTGTTCCTCGCATTGCAAAATCCGATCATTGTAAGTATGATTCCGCCATACTTCTTTAATGTATTCACATATTTTCATTGCTTGAATGATCTTGGGACTATAGTAGAAACCCAACAGTCGCGGGAAACAGACGTCGGAATGGAAAATTCAAAAATCAATACCTTGCCAGATTTCACTCGTTTGCTTAGTCTCGGGTTTGCTCGATTAATCTCTATCTTAACTATTAGGTTCGGCCCAAAATACCCACAAGCCCACACCAAGCCACACGCTCAAGCCCACACCAAGCCACACGCCCAAGCTCACCAAAGGACCAATCCACACGCCCAAGCCCCCAAATCCCATCCAAAAATATTCAACACATTAAACACATGTCTAAATTAAATAAATCAAATAAAATCTCCTTCCTAAATTAAAAAAATCCATTTCTTAAACTAAATAAATCCCTTCCTAAATTAAACAAATCATTTCCTTATAACAAACTAATTAAATATCCCTCATTATTGCATGATCTTTGTTTCCTTCCCATACAAGGAAAACACTAGCCCACTCTTATAAAAAGGGACATAAACCAAACCATTCCCTTAGATGACTCACGGCAACACAAACAAGAGAAACCTTAATCTCCCTCACCTTTCCCTCTTCTCTCTCTTGGCCATAAAAAAGAGAATGAAACCCTAAGTCACTTTCTCCTTCCTCTCTCCACTCTCCCTTCCCCGCTCTCCTTCTCACAGACAACTCACGACCCCATTGATCTTCTCTCTCTCTCGCATCATAACATACGGCCACGAACTGAATTTTACACACGCCTTTCTCTCTACTCCCTGCACATTCACGATACTCAGTTCCCCTCTCTCATACACAAAACATACATGATCACATATAACCCTCATCACCGACAACATCAACTATCAATACACACACGTCCTCATCCCTCTCACACACCGACTGAACACACAAAACAACAAATAATCTTCATCCAGTAACCCTTAGACACGGTAAACCCTAAGCAAACTAAAGCACCTTCCAGGGATCTTCATCATTCTCTCATTCACACCCTCTCGCTCCCAAGAAGACAGTTGGCCTCTCCTTCGTACTCACCGCATCCACTAACCCAAACCTTCACCTAAAATCACGTGAAACCTACGGCAAACACACAGCCATCACACGTCAAAACCATCACCTCTCGACCTCTCTCTAGTACCGACACTTACACCTTACACACACACTCGAGACAAAGCCACATGCACGACTCCACCGGCTAAGCCACATGCATTCGGTTCTCTCTCTCATCATGGATTGCCTTCACGTCACTCCTTTATTCAAACCGACACGGCACCGGCCTACAACACAAAACCATAAACTGAAACCAATAACAGTAAACGCACAAAGACCCCCCACAACTAGAAGCAAACACGTATAGATTACCCTTAGCCGAGAGTGATAATCACCCGAAAACAGTGAGCCCAAAACAGTGAAAATAGCGAAACGATGAACCAGTGAAAATAGTAAAAATGTTAACCCTTCCGGCGACGTCCCAACGCACTCCCGAGAAATGACTTAAAAGGTAAAACCTGAGGGCACCCTTTGTTACATTTTATTTTTTCGTCTTGGAAACGGCATGCTTGGTTGGACGTGGAATACGTCCAACCGGGTATGCGAAGTCCTACATTGAAAACGACCAAATTCTTTGGTCACATATTTTATTATTCAGCATTTATTTTGTGTTATTTTACTATTTCGCATTTAATTTGCATTTATGGTTGTTTTATTATTCCGCATTTATCTTGTGTTGTTTATCTTCCTTGTTATTTCGCACTTAGTTTATTATTTACCGTTTCGGTTATTTATTGTTATTTTGTCATATGCATTATTACATTACATGTCTATTTTTTTTTATTTACATTGTGTTAATGATTGCGTGTTACCCCTTGTGGTATATCGGATGGAAAACCATACGTAAATTCCGTAGCCGAATCCGAATGGACAGTAGTGCAATCTGTAATTGGGATACAACTTCATGTACCACTCGGGAAATATTCGCATAAGCCTGATTAATTTCCTATTATTTGCTATTTATTCATTGACGTTTTTCATCTTTGATTATTTATTATTTTCATTTCTGCATCTTATACTCTTTAATATAATATGCTTTCATTGTTTCTATTAATGTTTATGGGTGTGCAAACTTGTGTGTCATTTGAATTATCTTGTATGTGTTGCATAAGACTTGGTTATACTATTGCATAAATCCTTTCATTACAATTGGCATAAGTAAGAGACCATTCCAAACCCAATGGTTTGAGGTATTCCTTTGTGAGAGGTGAGTGCGGCCTTAAATCATTTCCCAGTTCACGCTAGGTTGCGACTCCTTTATTCTCCGGTTTAGTCCCCTGTGGGCTACTCCGTACTTCCGACCAGGCCGCGAGCCCGGGACAATGTCGCCGATTTCTGTGTCCTACAATGCCGTTACCTGGGACTTAGTTATCTTTCACTATTAGTTTTGGGGTTAGATACTTTTTCTTGTATTTAATTTATGTTTACTTACTGTTTTTGTTTTCTTGTGTTTCAAGTTCTCAGACACTACATCAGATGAACCAGAAGCTTTGAACTTCGACCGCTGAACCTAGAGATAGAAAGAACCATCAGACAGTTGAGAAAGGAAAGACGAGAAGGCCATGAAGCAATTGTTAACATGGAACCTGAACCTTTGGAAGTTGCACCACCAATTTCCATTCGAGACAGAACTATTTCGGTGGTTGACGGCTTTATTTTATATATTGTACTTCCTCCCTTACCAGCAAATGCGTGTGACAACAAAACATGCATCCAGATGATTCAGCAACCAGTGCAATTTGCAGGGAATGCAACTGAAGATCCTAATGCCCACATTAGCAACTTCCTAGAAGTTTGCGGCACTTTCAATTACGACCTAGCAGCTGAAGAAGCTTTGAGACTGTGATTTTTTCCATAGTCCATTAAAGAATAGTTAAAGCTTGGCTATATTCACTACCAGCAGGTTCCATCACAACTTGAAACACTCTAGCCACAAAATTCCTTGCAAAGTATTTTCCACCAGCCAGAATAGCAAAACTGAGGAATGACATCACATCCTTTGTACAACAAGACTCGGAAACTCTCTACGAAGCTTGGGAAAAGTACAAGGATATACTCCGGAAATATCCTCACCATGAGATTCCAAAATGGCTTCAAGTCCAAACTTTCTATAATGGACTTTCTGGACTGATGAGAACCACAATTGATGCTGCTGCTGGAAGAGCTTTAATGGCAAAATGAGAAGATCAAGCTTGGGACCTAATCGAAGAAATTACCAACAATAATTTCTTGTGGCCAACAGAAAGGAGCATGATCCAAAGAATTACTGGAATTTATGAAGTTGGAGCCAATACAGCAGTCAACGCCAAGCCGGATCAGATATGAAAATTCATGGAGACTCTCAGCATGCAAATCAATGGTGGATCCACAAGTTTAACATATGGAGGAGCACCAGAGCCAATTCAACAAAAAGAAATGGTGAATTATGCCAACAATTTCAATAGACATGGGAGAAAGAATTATCCACCACCCATATTCCAACAACAGAACAAAGGTTAGGAGAAGGCAAATGAACTAGGAATAGCAGAAGTGCTAGCACAGTTAAAAAAATATGATGCTATATTTCAGATCCAATCTGCTTCCATCAAAGCACTAGAGAATCAAATTGGACAACTGGCTAATGCTCAGAGTTACAAACCGCCAGGAAACATTCCTAGTAACACATAACCAAATCCAAGAAACTGAGGGAAGGAGAATGTCAAGCCATCCCTTTGAAAAGCGGTACTGAAATCAACAAAGATGTTGGAATCAAGGAATCCATTGGAGAAGTTTCAAAAGATGCAGTTCCATAGATGGAGGAAAAATAAGCAAAGGAAAAAGATCAAATCACTCAACTTCACCAAAGAATGCCAAAAGCTTTTGAGATCCTAAAATAGAAATTGGTTTCTGCCCCCATCATAGTAGCACCAGACTGGATCCTTCCATTTGAAGTAATATGTGATGCTAGTGATTTTACTGTAGGATTAGATTTGGGACAATGCAAAATAAAGATTTTCCACACCATTTACTACTCCAGCAGAACTCTGAATGAAGTGCAACTCAACTACACAACACTGAAAATGAGTTGCTTATAGTTAGGTTCGCTTTTGACATATTCCGCTCTTATCTGCTAGGTCCCAAAGTGGTAGTCTACACAAATCATTCAGCTATCAAATATCTGATCGTGAAGAAAGATGACAAACCCAGATTGATCTGTTGGATGCTTCTACTATAAGAATTTAACGTGAAGATCCGAGACAAGAAAGGAATAGAAAACCATGTGGCAGATCATTTATCGAGGCTCGAGAATGGAGAAACACCTAGCAAAGAATTGACAATCAAAGAAACTTTTCCAGATGAATAGTTATTTGCCATGAAACATCATGATATATCTTGGTATTCCGACTATGTCAACTACATAGTATCCGGAAAATGGCCATTGGAATGGACTACTCAGCAACGAAAGAAGTTCTTCAAAGAAGTTAAGCATTATGTCTGGGATGAGCCGTACCCGTTCAAATGATATGCTGATCAATTATTGAGAAAGTGTGTTCCACAGGAGGAGGTCAACAGTGTTCAACAGCATTATCATTCATCACCAAATGACGGACACTTCAGTGGGAATAAAATTGCAGCCAAAGTCCCACAATCAGGTTTGTTTTGGCCTATTTTTTTTAAAGATTCTTATCTGTTTACTCTTCAATATGACAAGTGCCAGAGAACAGGAAATATTTCGAGGAGAAATGAAAGATCTCTGCAAAATATTCTGAAGGTGGAGATATTCGATGTGTGAGGGATTGATTTCATGGGACCATTTGTTCCATCATTCGGAAACCTGTACATACTGGTTGCAGTCAACTACGTCTCCAAATAGGTTGAAGCAATTGCACTACCATCCAATGATTCAAAAGTGGTGATTAAATTCCTTAAAAAGAATATTTTCACTCGCTTCGGAACACCTCGAGCAATTATCAATGATGGTGGCACATATTTCTGCAACAAATACTTCGATGCACTCTTGTCCAAATACAGAGTTACTCACAAAGTTGCCACTGCCTACCATCCACATTCAAATGGACAAGTTGAAGTTTCAAACAGGGAGATCAAAATAAATCTTGGGGAGAACCGTTGGATCAACAAGGAATGACTGGTCTGAGAAACTGGATGATGCACTATGGGCTTACCGGACAGCTTACAAGACATCAATTGGTATGTCCCCATATCAAATGGTGTTTGGGAAAGCGTGCCATCTGCTAGTTGAGCTTTTGGGAAAGCGAGCCTTCTGCCAGTTGAGCTTGAACACAAGGCGTACTGGGCACTGAAGAAGTTGAATCTTGATCTACAAGCAGCAGGAGAGAAACGACTCCACCAACTCAACGAACTGGAGGAATTTCACATACAGGCTTATAAGAATGCCAAACTGTACAAAGAAAAGACGAATAAATGACATGATAAAAAGATAGTGCGCAGACAACTAGAGCCAGAGTAGCAGGTGTTGTTATACGATTCATGGTTGAAAATTTTTCCTGGGAAGTTCAAATCCAAGTGGTCAGGTCCATTTGTGATAACTCAGGTGCTACCATACGAAGTTGAGGTCTATGATTCTCCCCAGTTGAGGTATACAATCCCAAGTCAAGCAACACATTCAAAGTTAACAGCCAGTATGTCAAGCATTACTGGGGAGAATCAATTGAGCGACAAAAAGAAAGTGTCACACTTTCAGATCCAGCCTAACATTCGGGTGTTGGATAATTATGACCCATAGCGTCACTATTTGTACAGATCATAGTGTTGTTATACAAATTAACTATGTGACAAAAGAGATTTCTCTCTTATCATTTGTGATTAGATCACCAAGATATATAAATAATATGAGGTCCCTATGATTTGTTCCTGGATTGAGATTGATATGAGACAGTATCAGTCCACGAAGGATAAATCATTAAACGACATAGTTCTTATATATTTGGGTATAAGATACTCATGTAAGTGTAATAGGAGGTTGTGTTTTACCGATGGTACGGGAAACAGCTTCGCTCTGGATAGACCCCTCGAAATTCCATTGGTAGTATGACTATGTGTCTATGGAAGTCCGAAATTAGGGTAGGTGTATTTGGTCTTAACCTGAGACTTGCACCGCTAATACTTGCGACAATCAATATACTTTTGTTTTGGTCGTCCATGGCTTTAACCGGTTTCTGTGTATGCCTCTTATGGGTATATCGAGAATCGTAGTGTGTTGGGTGTGATGTCAAGACGGAAGTATCACTTCAGTCATATGGAGATGATGGTCACGTAGGATACGGTACTAGTACTTTTATGTACTGCAGTCATCGGGATAAAATGACAAGGTCAGGTTTATCCGATTATAGAGACTAGTTACCAGACATCCGACATGTGCTTCGTACGGGGCAGACACAATTCCAGCCCCAGGCCTAGCACGTGATTATCCGATACTGGATCGACATACGCAATACTACGTATACTACGCCTGATATAGATCCTTATATTCATGTAAGGATATTTCTGGAGAATTGGGTAGGCATGGCGCTTTGCTAGAAGCCAACCTTGTCTTGTAAATCGGTATAAACGTAGTACTAGGTACTTACGTGTTCGGATAGTCCGACGACCGAATTTACTACCAACATCTCCGGGGATCTCATGGGTCGCTTCCCGAAGATTCACCGATGACGTATGACTCGCACTCTAAATTAATGTGGGATTAATTAGATGAGAGAAAAAATTAATCTGGGACTAATTGCAGAGATATTTTATCTGGGATAAAATATCATTTAAAGAGAGATAACGATTAATTTGGAATTAATCGATAAATTAATATATTCGATATATTAATCGAAATTGGATTTCGACGCGGAATTAAAATTAGAATTTAATTCGGGCGAACGAGTTAATTTAGAATTAATTTGTTAGCAACTTGAATAGTGATTTTGCTAGGAATAATCATTTAATTGCGTCGCAACGGAAAATTCATTAATTTGGAATTAGTGAACCCGAGCCCGGGATTGTTTGCGAGCGCATTCGCATTTTGAATTCGAGTGCGGCACGCAAGTCAAATCATGCGTCAAATTATTAGTCGCATCAAGCGTCAAATCATTAGTCACTTTGAGTGATGTGACAACTTGTCACTTGATTTGATTGATTGATGGATTGATGGTGGTAGTTAGCATTAATTGCTTGACTTTATGGAAAAAGGATTTTTTGGTATATGTTTAATTGTTTTTGGAAAAACAATTATGAATTACACAACTTCCTTCTCTCTCTCTTGGCTTACGAATTTGGAGCCAATTTTATTCTCTCACACACACAGTCTTGGACCATTTCATCACTGGTTTCCGTCAAGAAAACCGAGAAGATGGGAAGCAAAAGTGGGATTTTTGTGGCAAAAATCATGAGAGCTAGCACTCCGAGAGACATGCGAAGGTGATAGGGAAGTCCACCCATGAGCTTGGAATCATTTGACGAAGCTTGGAGCTTGACGAAGATGATTCAAATGACCGAAAATAGTGGACTGCAAAACCAGTCACTGCCGTGACTTCAAGGAGCAGAAAACAGATTTTTTGTTGCCTCTAGCGTCGCTCAACCGATCGATGTGAGTATTCTGCAACTCCCTCGTTGTATTCACACTTGTTTCATGCTTGTTTAATGATCTTGGGATGTTTAGAAAACCCCAACAATGGTATCAGAGCCAATATTGAGCATGAAAATGATTTAGGGTTAAAATTGGGTAAAAATGTGTTTGAGCATGATTTATGAAATTGGATGAATGAATATGTTTAAATGTGTTTTAATTGAGGATTGATTGGATCAATTTGTTGAAAAATTATTTGGAACATTTTCCCCAATAATCTTAGCTTGGCCGAGAGGAAGGAAGCCCTAATTGTCTTGGAATTTTTGATTTTTTGTTCATTGGATGAATTGGAATCATTCGGGAATGTTGATTAATGTCGATTGTGGATTTAATTGGATTGAAACCGAATCGGACACAAATTGCCCAAATTGCCGAGAATGATATATCATGTAATTGGGTTTGATTTTTGTTAAAATGTGTTGGACATGTTTTATGTTAAAGAGCATGATTAATTAGGCTAATTGATGTTTTAGAAATGTTAATTGGGTAATTAATTGTGTAATGAACTTTGAGTAATTAAATTGTGAAATTGGATGTTTGTAATTTAATTATGTTGGGCCTATTTTGTGAAATTGGGCTTAAGTGTTGTAATTGGGCTTATTGGGCTTGGTTGTACCAAGTTGGGTTTAGGCAAAATTGGTTGGATCCAATTGGGCCCAAAATCGCTTCCATAAAGCCCAAATCCGACTAATAGACCTTTAAAGTTTAATTGGGCCTAAATTGATTTCTGGGCTTATGGGGTAACTCTCGGATTGGACTTTAGTTATTGGGTTTGACCCGAGTTGACCAAAAGTCCACGCCTTAAAGAAATTAATTAAAAGCCCATTGGACTTTAATTAAATTGACGTTGGACGTTAATCGGGCTTTGAGACCCGTAACGATTAAATTTGGAATTTAAGTCGTAAAGGTTTATTAATAAAGTGTAATATTTAATTTGGAATTAAATAGCGAATTAGTATTAAATACAAATTGAATTGGATTTAATTATATAGTTTAATTTAATTCGAGAATTAGTACTTTAAGTACTTATTCGCAAAACGAGTTTGACTCGAGCAAAATCAAATCGTTGTTTGAACATTGGATGGTCATTAATTATCAAATTAATTAATTTGATTAGATTGATTGATAACATGCTAATGTGAATACATGGTTGCGATGCATGAATAATGTATATCGAATGGATATTAGATAGGTGGGGCAATTTTAGAAATTATTGTAATAAATTTGGAATTTATTAATTGGACCTGCGTGTCCAGCCTTATTACCTTCTTATTCTTTGTATTCTCTTCTCACATATTCCCCTCAATGTAAATGAGGTTTCTTTAGAAGTGTAGTGTAACGGGTAGAAGCAAATACTTGTGCTAGCAGGAGAGAGAAATGGAGAGATTTGATCTAGGATCAATGTGTAAAGTATTCATCCGCATATCATTATTATTTATTCATATGCGCTTTATTATGTGTTTAGAATGCATGTTTAAGGGTGTGTATGATGATGAGACCTTAATAAAGATAATAAATTGGTTGTCAATTTGCACGCGAAAAACCCTCGCAAAATATTAAGCGTTTTTCCTTCCATTGAGTGATTCTCACTCAAGATCCGAGACTGGCATTGGCTTGTTGGCCAAATTCAAGGCCTTTGTCCGTCGATGATGTGTTTGAATCACGAGGGCTTTGTTCCATATTGGTGTCTTGTCCAAGTTGTGGTTTGTTGGCCAAAGTCAAGACCACTTCTTGTCCATCGACATTGATTACGAAGCTTTCCATGGTCAATGGGTCACGCTTGACTGGGATCACTAAGTTTGTTGTGCCAAAGCCAAGGCTTAGTTGATTCAGAGGAAAAAGGTTAGGCAATACATTGGATGTATTGGCATATATGAGATCTATGTTTCGGACTTGGATGTCCCCCTACTGGATCTAGGAATTGGATTGGATCCAATTGATCTTAGAGATCTACCTAGTTAATTATCATACAATTTGTTGGCCAAAGTCAAGATTGTGTGATATTTAACGGGATCCTAGCCCACTAGGAAACACGGTTTCCCGAGTACTCGACAGAGGGTTAGAGGCTCGCCGAAAAATAGTGGGAGGCAAGAATTGAATTCGCAATATTCATTTAATTACTTGCCATACGCGCTCAAACAAATATCATTCGTCAAATAAATTAAATGTTTATTGGACTAATATTTAAATTGTTGTTTTAAAACAGTTGGACTGTATTCAAACTAATTCAATAAATAGTTGATTTTATAATTGGATTATAGTAATCAATATAATTGAATTAATAAATTAAAAGTATAGTTGATTATATAGTTGGACTATAGTAATCATTTATATAATAGTACCTGAAATCGTTGATTAATAGTTGGACTATTAGAATCAAGAAATAATTGAAAGATTGACATTTAAAACATAATCCTAAGGAAAATGTATTTAAATGGCTTAATTTTCAAATTGGGAATAAAGTTTCAGGATGGTCCTGAAAAAATAATTAGTTACTTTATTGAT
Source organism: Zanthoxylum bungeanum (assembly GCA_019454045.1). Lineage (NCBI taxonomy): Eukaryota > Viridiplantae > Streptophyta > Magnoliopsida > Sapindales > Rutaceae > Zanthoxylum > Zanthoxylum bungeanum. The sequence goes on along the minus strand of SKCR01054953.1, from coordinate 5,587 downwards.
AAAATAACATATTATGCCTAAGTCCGGAGTTAAGCAAATAGTAGAGCATAATCTTTGGAAGATTTATGTGATGATAGCTTTAGTGCTTAATCCATTAAGCTTGTCGTAGTAGACTCCTTAATTTCTTAATCAGAACTAATGAATAGATCCTTAAAGTATGATAATGAAATTGAAGGATCTTCTTAGATCTATATTTAGATTTTAGAAGTACAATTGCAATAAAAACTCTTGGAGAGTTAATGACTATTCTCAAGGAGACAAAGTCAAAGTTTGCAATAGGCAAGTAGCGCAAGGCGCACCTTACTTCTATATTCTAGAAACCCGAGGCTTGGCCAAAGGCTTCTGGAATGTGGAAAATGGGCAAAGGCAAAATCATTATAATCTTCTAGGAAGATAAAGGACATATCCCAAAATGTCTGCCTAAATTGTGGCAAACGGGATCGCGGAAGCGTGACTGCCGTTTGGACAAAGCAGACATGAAGGAATTGAAGACGAGCAAGGCTCTGACTTCAAATATGTTTGTCATAAATATGTTCACAACTAGTATTAAAATTAGATTTTAAATACTTAGTGTGGTACATAAATATATACTGATGTTCAGAATCTACTATGAGCAGGATACTGACTTCAATTGAGATTTAATCTGCGAATTGAAAACGGGACGAAAGTCGCTGTTTTAACCGTAGATACTTAAGTTTAGGAACTACCTTCATGTGTGTACTTAAATTAGGAAACTGTTATAATGTAACTAGTTTGACTAGAAACATTATCTCTATATTAGTGTTTAACCTGCTGCGGATAAACCTTTATATTCTAGAACACTAAAGTGTTTTATTATATAAAGATGATATTGAGATAAACACATTAGATGTGAATAACAATATTTATATTCTGAATATAAATAAATCTCAAACGTATAAAATGACAAACAAACAGCTCAAACTGATTTGATCAGAAGAAACTAATTGTGGCATTGTTATCTGGGACACAATCAAACAAGACTCGTATATCCACACTTTCAAAGAGTGGGTACTATAACTAATTTGATTCCATTCAAATAAAGTCTACTAATATAGTTTATTGGGCAAAGTGCCTAAAACACCTTTACTTGGTAAAAGTGCAAATGCCACCGATCTGATAGCCCTAGTTCATAGTGAAGCAAGTGGGCCCATGTCTAGCTAGGCTAGAGGTGGATATGAATATTTCGTGACCTTTACGGATGTGGCATCTCGTTATGGTTATGTGTTTCTATTGAAACACAAATCAGAAACTTTTAAAGTTTTCGACACGAAATAGACGAACAGATCGGTTAAAGTATTAAATCGTCACGGTTAGACCAAGATGAAAATACTTAAGCAATAAGTTTCTAAAATACTTGAAAGAGTATAGTATTTTTTCAATGATGACTCCTTCCAGAACACGTCATTTTAACGGTGTGTCCGAACCGAGTAATCGAATTTTGTTGGACATGATGAGGTTAATCATGAGTCGCTCTGAGCTACCATTTCCTTCAACGGATACGCATAAACAGTGCATAACTTATTTAGAATAAGGTTCCATAAAATCTGTTTGACAGATTACATATTAGATATGAACATGAAAGAAACTGGGTTTCTCATTCCTGAATATTTGGGTATGCTAGGCATATGTTTGGATGATACCAAACTAAAACCCAAATTGGATAAGTGCCAATTATAGGTTATCCTAGGGATACCGAAGTATAGTACTTATACAACTCACAAGAGAGCAATTAGATTGTTGCTCGCCATGTGGTTTTCCTAAGAGGAATACGATATGCAGTGGTAAGTGGGAGGAAAGTAAAACTCGATGAAAATCGGAGAGTAATAATATTCCAGACACCGAATCCTTAATGGAACACATATAGTTCATCAAAGATGAAACTATACCATAATTTTCGAATACACAAGAACCGCGTATGTCGGAGAGAGTCAGAAGACAACCTGGGGTGTGGGTTTCTGATCTCACCTCATAAAGATGTCTATCTTTTGAGGTATACCAACTGACTACGTATGTGGAAGTGATACAAGGCATCGACTCCCTAATATGACAAAGTGTCATGACATCCGAAATGGATCCCATGTATAACAACTATGTTTGGACACTAGTTGATGTACCACAAGACATTATGCCTATTGGTACTATATTAGTCTTCAAGGAAGACAAACATGGAAGGCAACATACCAACGTACAAAGCTAGGCTTTTAGCGGAAAGGTATCGTTATCAACATTGTGTTGATTACAACGAAATCTTTTACCTGTTGCCATGGTAAATCCATTTGGATAATGCTTGCAGATGCTACATGTTTCATTTATGAAATATGACAGTTTAACGGGAAAATCGCTTTCCTGAAAAGGAAACCTTTTTGGAGGATGTTTGCAACATCCTGTCGGTTTTGTCGTACCCAAAACTAGCAAACAAGGTTTGTAGGTTATTCGATCCATGTTTGGATTGAAGCAAGCATAGGTTTTTTGAATTATCGTTTTGATGTAATCGTAATAGATTATGATTTGATTCAAAATGAAATGATTCTTGTGTATATAAGGCGGTTAGTGGGAGCGCACTGATAGTAAATGTCCTATAAAATAATGATAATACCTCATTTCTTGGAAATGACATTCCAATAATAACTATCGGCGAAAGCTTGGGTTTCGAGAAAACTCTCCGAGAACTTGTATATTGAAAAATGTACGTGACATGGTGTCTCATACGCTTTGAGCATATGAAGTCACAATCGGGCCAATCCAAGTGATAGTCACTGGATTGATGTTAAGAACATCCGTTAGTATCTTAGAGAACTAATGATGATGTCTTAATCTTTGGAGAAGGAGAATGAGAACTTGAAGTGACTGGGATCACTACTGCAAGTTTCCTAAACCGATAAAATGACTATAAGTCAAACAATAGTACTATATAGTTTGAATAACGGTACAGTGAGCTAGAAATCTTCCAAGCAAGATACTGTTACTGAATAAACAACAAATGCGGGTTATTGCAACAGCTGAGGCAGCAATAGAAGCCATTTGGGTCGATAATAAATCTAATTAGATTAGATATAATTCTGTTAGCAGCTGAGCTAGGCGACAGCACATGCTAAAGAATTAATGGTCTCATCAACGATCCAGATACATAGTTCGATATTCATCTGATTCGTTCGGATCATACATCGTGGTGATGTGATGATCGAATAAATCGCATCAGATGATAGTCATGCAAATCTACTGATGAAAGCCTTTTCTCAGCAGTTTGAGCCAATCGTACATAGTTCGGGTGGTAGACACTCGAGTGACTGGCTATAGGTCAAGTGGGAGATTGTTGGACAATTATGACCCATAGCGTCACTATTTGTACATATCACGGTGTTGTTGTACAAATTAACTATGTGACAAAGGAGATTGCTCTCTTATCATTTGTGATTAGATCACCAAGATATATAAATGATAGGAGGTCCCTATGATTTGTTCCTGGATTGAGAATGATATGAGACAGTATCAGTCCACGAAGGATAAATCATTAAATATCCTTAGTCAGAGTATTATCGAGATTGGACATCGATACATACGTAAAAGACTAGTATTACACTTGTGCGCGTTGTGAGGGTACAACGACATAGTTCTCATATATTTGGGTATAGGATACTCATGCAAGTGTAATAGGAGGTTGTGTTTTATCGATGGTACGGGAAATAGCTTCGCTCTGGATAGACCCCTCGGAATTCCATTGGTAGTATGACTATGTGTCTATGGAAGTCCGAAATCAGGGTAGGTGTATTTGGTCTTAACCTGAGACTTGCACCGCTAATACTTGCGACAATCAATATACTTTGGTTTTGTTCGTCCAGGGCTTTAACCGGTTTCTGTGTACGCCTCTTCTGGGTATATCGAGAATCATAGTGTGTTGGGTGTGATGTCAAGACGGAAGTATCACTCAGTCATATGGAGATGATGTAGTTGACGTAGGATACGATAGTAGTACTTTATGTACTGCAGTCATCGGGATATAAATGACAAGGTCAGGTTTATCCGATTATAGAGACTAGTTACCAGACATCCGACATGTGCTTCGTACGGGGCAGACACAATTCCAGCCCCAGGCCTAGCACGTGATCATCCGATACTGGATCGACATACACAATACTACGTATACTACGCCTGATATAGATCCTTATATTCCTGTAAGGATATTTCTGGAGAATTGGGTAGGCATGGCGCTTTGCTAGAAGCCAACCTTGTCTTGTAAATCGATATAAACGTAGTACTAGGTACTTACGTGTTCGGATAGTCCGACGACCGAATTTACTGCCAACATATCCGGGGATCTCATGGGTCGCTTCCCGAAGATTCACCGATGACGTATGACTCGCCTTCTAAATTAATCTGGGATTAATTAGATGAGAGAGAAAATTAATCTGGGATTAATTGCAGAGATATTTTATCTGGGATAAAATATCATTTAAAGAGATGATAACGATTAATTTGGAATTAATCGATAAATTAATATATTCGATATATTAATCGAAATTGGATTTCGACGCGGAATTAAAATTAGATTTTAATTCGGGCGAACAGTTAATTTAGAATTAATTCGTTAGCGACGTGAATAATGATTTCGCTAGACATAATCATTTAATTGCGTCGCAACGGAAAATTCATTAATTTGGAATTAGCGAACCCGAGCCCGGGATTATTTACGAGCGCATTCGCATTTCGAATTCGAGTGCGGCACGCAAGTCAAATCAAGCGTCAAATCATTAGTCGCATCAAGCGTCAAATCATTAGTCACTTTGAGTGATGTGACAACTTGTCACTTGATTGATTGATTGATGGATGGATGGTGGTAGTGGGCATTAATTGCTTGACTTTATGGAAAAAGGATTTTTTGGTATAAGTTTAATTGTTTTGGGAAAAACAATTATGAATTACACAACTTCATTCTCTCTCTTCTGGCTTAAGAATTTGGAGCCAATTTTCTTCTCTCTCACAACGGTCTTGGACCATTTCTTCACTGGTTTCTGTCAAGAAAACCGAGAAGATGGGAAGCAAAAGTGGGATTTTTGTGGCAAAAATCATGAGAGCTAGCACTCCGAGAGACATGTGAAGGTGATAGGGAAGTCCACCCATGAGCTTGGAATCGTTTGACGAAGCTTGGAGCTTGACGAAGATGATCCAAATGACCGAAAATAGTGGACTGCAAAACCAGTCACTGCCGTGACTTCAAATAGCAGAAAATAGATTTTTTGTTGCCTCTAGAGTCGCTCAACCGATCGATGTGAGTATTCCACAACTCCCTCGTTGTATTCGCACTTGTTTCATGCTTGTTTAATGATCTTGGGATGTTTAGAAAACCCCAACATCGGGCAGTCATGTCTAGTGATGACGTTAAACTTCGCGCTAGTAGGGAGGTAACCCATGCAAACTTTTGTGTATATATTCATATTTGGGTTGTGTTTGATTTTTGTATGTTTAGTTTTTGCAGGTTAATCCATTTCAAGATGGAATACGTTCTCGCAAATCTTCACAAACAATTTTCTTCTCTCCCTCAAAACTCTTTATGAAAGTTTACAAAGCT
>SKCR01054952.1:0-29306 GCA_019454045.1 Zanthoxylum bungeanum | reverse complement strand
TCAATCGCGCCCTATAGAAAGAAAATCTCGATTGTGGCCTTGATCTAAATCCGCGTCCACAATAATTAAATCTAATTTAATTAAATAACGATGCCCGCAAATATATTACGAACGTCGTCTACGAATTAATTCTAAATTAATTCGTTCGTTCGCATTAAAGTCTAACTTTAATTTCGTAATGAAATCCAATTCATATTAATATATCTGATATATTAATTTTAGCCCATACGAATAAATTAAATAGAAAAATCAAATTTAACTATTAAATTTATTTTACCGATTAATTCCAAATTAATCGTGATCTCTCTCTTCCGAACACATTTAATCCCAGATTAAATAATACCTCAATTAATCACAGATTAATTTTCTCCATTTTAATTAATCCCAGATTAATTCTCTCTCTTAATTAATCACAGATTAATTCTAATTTAAATCAACTGTCATCGGTGAATCTTTGGGAAGCGACCAAAGAGATCGTTGGATATGTTGGCAGTAAATACGGTCATCGGATTATCCGAATATGTGCGTACCTCGTACCACGTGCTTACCGATTTACAAGACATGGTTGGCTTCTAGCAAAGCACCGTGCCTACCCAATTCTCCAGAAATATTCTTACTGGAATATATAATCTATGTCAGGCGTAGTATACGTAGTATTGCGTATTGCGATCCAGTATCTAATATCACGTGCTAGGCTTGGGACTGGAACTGTTTATGCCCCGTACGAAGCACATGTCATATGTCTGGTAACTAGTCTCTATAATCGGATATACATGACCTAGTCATAATATCCCGATGACTGCAGTACTTATAAGCACTAGTATCGTATCCTACGTGACATCATCTCCACTATGACTGGAGTGATACTTCCGTCTTAACATCACACCCAATACACTACGATTCTCAATATACCTAGCAGAGGCATACACAGAACCGGTTAAAGCCCTGGAAGACCAAAACTAAAGCATACCTATTGTCGCAAGTATTAGCGGTGCAAGTCTCAGGTTAAGACCAAATACACCTACCCTGATTTCGAACTTCCATAGACACATAGTCATACTACCAATGGAATTCCGAGGGGTCTATCCATAGTGAAGCTGTTTCCGTACCATCGGTAAACACAACCTCCTATCACACTTGCATAAGTATCAAATACTTAAATATATGAGAACTATGTCGTTGTGCTCCCACAACGCGCACAAGTTCAATACTAGTCTATTCCGCATTATCGATGTCCAGTCTCGATAATACTACGACTAGGGATATTTAATGATTAATCCTTTGAGGACTGATACTGTCTCATATCATCTCAATCCAGGAACTAATCATAGGGACCTCCTATCATTTATACATCTAGGTGATCTAATCACAAATGATAAGAGCGCAATCTCCTTGTCACATAGTTAATTTGTACAACAACACCATGATCTGTACAAATAGTGATGCTATGGGTCATAACTGTCCAACAATCTCCCACTTGGCCTATAGCCAGTCACTCGAGTGTCTTACACCCGAACTATGTACGATTCGCTCAAACTGCTGAGGAAAGGCTTTCGTCAGCGGATTTGTATGATTATCGTCTGATGCAATTCATTCGATCATCACATCGCCACGATGTATGATCCGAACGAATCAGATGAATAGTCGAAGTATATATCTTAGATCGTTGATGAGACCATTAATTCTTTATTATGCAATGTAGCCTAGCTCAGCTGCTAACAGAACTATATCTAATCTAATTAGATTTGTTAATGACCCAGATGGCTTCTATTGCTGCCTCAGCCACAACAATAACCCTCATTTGTTGTTTATTCGGCAAAAATCTTGCTTAGAAGATTTCCAACTCACTGTACCGTTATTCAAACTGTATAGTACCGTTGTTACGACTTTTAGTCGCTTAATCGGATAGGAAACTTGCAACATTGATCCCAGTCACTTCAAGTTCTCCATCTCCATAGTTTAAGACATCATCTTTAGTTCTCTAAGATACTAACAGATGTTCTTATTATCAATCCAGTGACTATCACTTGGATTGACCTGATTGTGACTCCATATGCTCAAAGCGTATGAGACACTAGGTCACGTACATTTTTCAATGTACGAGTTCTCGGAGAGTGTTAACAACTTTAAATCTATCCCATAGATCTTTATTCCTAGAATAAAGGTTGTTTCTCCCAAGAATTCTACGGAGAATTTTCATGAAAGCCAAGCTTTCACCGATTGTAATGTGGGAATATCATTTCCAAGAAATGACATATCATCATTATTTAGGACATTCACTTTCAGTGCGCTCCCACTAACCTCCTTATATACACAAGAATCATTTTCATTTTGAATTAAATCATAACCCATTATGATTACATCAAAACGATAATTCCAAGAACCTAATGCTTGATTCAATCCAAAATGGATCGAATAACCTGCACAACCTTGTTTGCTAGTTTTGATACGACAAAATCGTCAGGATGTTGTAAACATCCTCCAAAAGGTTTCCTTTTCAGGAATGCGATTTTTCAGTTCAGCTGCCATATTTCATAAATGAAACATGCAGCATCAGCAAGCATTATCCAAATGGATTTAACGTGGCAACAGGTAAAAGATTTGTTGTAATCAACACAATGTTGATAATGATATCTTTCGGCTACAAGCCTAGCTTAGTATGTTAGTATGCTGCCATCCACGTATGTCTTCCTTGAAGACTTATATAGTACCAATAGGCACAATGCCTTGCGGTACAACAACTAGTGTCCAAACATAGTTGTTATACATGGAATCCATTTCGGACTCATGGCACTTTTCCATAATAGGGAGTCGATACCTTGTATCACTTCCTCATACGTAGTCAGTTCGTATTCCTCAATAAGATAGACATTCTTTATGAGGTGAGATCAGAAACTCATACCCCAGGTTGTTTTCTGACTCTCTCGACCTACGTTGTTCTTGTGTATTCGAAGATTATTGGTATAGCTTCATCCTTGATGAATTGTTTGTGTTCCACTAAGGACTTGGTGCCTTGAACAGTATAACTCCGATTTTTCATCGAGTTTTACTATCCTCCCACTTACCACTGCATATCGGTATTCCTCTTAGGAAAACGCGCATGGTGAGCAACAATTACATTGTTCTCTAGTGAGTGTATAAGTATTATATTTTGGTTTCCTTAGGATAACCAATTACATTAGGCACTTATCCAATTTGGGTTCCAGTTTGGTATCATCAAACGTATGCCTAGCATTCCCAAATCATCAGGAGTGAGAAAGCCCAGTTTCTTTCCTATTCATATCTAATATGAAATTCTGTCAAACAGATTTTTATGGAACCTTATTCAAAATAAGTATTGCACTGTTAATGCTTATCCCTTTTGAAGGAAAATGGTAGCTCAGAGCGACTCATGATTAACCTTATCATGTCCAACAAAATTCATTTCTCCGTTCGGACACACCGTCAAATTGACGTGTTCTGGGGGAGTCCTCATTGAAAGAATACTATACTCTTTCAAGTATATGAGAAACTTATTGCTTAAGTATTTTCATCATGGTCAAACCGTGATGTTTTAATACTTTAGCCGATTTGTTCGTCTATTTGGTGTCGAAACTCTAAAAGTTTCCGATTTGTGTTCTTCAAAAGAAACACAACCATAACGCGATGCCACATCTGTAAAGGTCACGAAATATTCATATCCACCTTAGCCTAGCTAGACATGGGCCCACTTACGTCACTATGAACAAGGGCTAATAGATCGGTGGCACTTATACTTTTACCAAGTAAAGGTGTTTTAGGCACTTTGCCCAATAAACTAGATTCGTAGACTTCATTTGAATGGAATCAAATCCGTCCTAGTATCCACTCTTCAAAAGTGTGGATATACGAGTCTTGTTTGATTGTGTCCCAGACAACACTGCCACAAATAAGTCTCATCTGATCAAATCAGTTTGAGCTATTTGTTTGTCATGTTATATGTTTGAGATTTATTTATATTCAAAATATAAATACTGTTATTCACATCTAATGTGTTTATCTCAATATCATCTTTATAAAATAAAACACTTTAGTGTTCTAGAATATAAAGGTGAACTCGCAACGAGTTATACTCGATATAGAGATAATGTTTCTAGTCAAACTAGTTACATTATAACAGTTTCCTAATTTAAGTACACACCCGAAGGGTAGTTCCTAAACTTAGGTATCTGCGGTAAAACAGCGACTTTCGTCCCGTTTCCGATTCGCAGATTAATTCTCAATTGAAGTCAGTATCCTGCTAATATCAGATTCTGCACATCAATGCATATTTATGTATCACACTTAGTATTTAAAATCCAATTTTAATACTAGTAGTGAACATATTTATGACAAACATATTTGAAGTCAGAGCCTTGCTCGTCTTCAATTCCTTCATGTCTGCTTTGTCCATACGGTAGTCACGCTTCAGTGATCCCATTTGCAACAGTTTAAGCAGACATCTTGGATATGTCCTTTGTCTTCCTAGAAGACAGTAATGATTTTGCCTTTGCCCTTTTCTATATCCCAGAAGCCTTTGGCCAAGCCTTGGGTTTCTTGAATATCGAAGTAAGGTGCGCCTTGCGCTACTTGCCTTATTGCAAACTTTGGCTTTATCTCCTTGAGAATAGCCATTAACTCCCAAGAGTTATTAATTGCAATTTAATACTTCTAAGATCTAAGAATATATATATGAAGATCCTTCAATTTCTTCATCATACTTTAAGGATCTAATCCTTAGTTCTGATTAGGAAATTAAGGAGTCTTTATGGCAAGCATAATGGATTAAACATTAAAGTTATCATCACATGAATCTTCCAAAGATCATGCTCTACTATTTACTTAACTCGGGCTTAGGCCTAAGATGTTATTTTATCAAATAAATAACTTCTTAGTTTCAGGACTATCCTGAAATTTATTCCCAATTTGAAAATTAAAGTCGTCTAAAAACATTTTCCTTAGGATAATGTTTTAAACATTAATCTTTCAATTTAATCTTGATTCTAATAGTCCAACTATTTAATCAACGATTTCAGGTACAATCTAATGTAATGATTACTATAGTCTAACTATAAACTTATACAATTTTATTGGTTAAAATAAAATATATATTGATTACTATAATCCAATTATATAATCATTATAAATGATCGGTAAATTTCAAATATATTGATTACTATAATCCAATTATATAATCAACTATAAATGAAGGGTAAAATTCAAATATATATTGATTACTATAATCCAATTATATAATCAACTATAAATGAAGGGTTTGAATACAGTCCAACTGTTTAATTAAAACAACAATAAATATTAGTCCAACTAATATATATTATTTGACGAATGATATTTGATTGAGCGCGTATGGCAAGTAACTAAACGAATATTGCAAATCTAATACTTGCCTCCCACTATTTTTCGGCGAGCCTCTAACCCTCTGTGGAGTACTCGGGAAACCTAGTTTCCTAGTGGGCTAGGATCCCGTTAAATAACACACAATCTTGACTTTGGCCAACAAATTGTATGATACTTAACTAGGTAGATCTCTAAGATCAATTGGATCCCATCCAATTCCTAGATCCAGTAGGTGGACATCCAAGTCCGAAACATATATCTTATATATGCCAATATATCGAATATATTACCTAACCTTTTTCCTCTGAATCAACTAAGCTTGGCTTTGGCACAACAAACTTAATGATCCCAGTTAAGCGGAACCCATTGACATGGAAAGCTTCGTAATCAATGTCGATGGACAAGAAGTGATCTTGACTTTGGCCAACAAATCACGACTTGGACAAGACACCGATATGGAACAAAACTCTCATGATTCAAACACATCCGCAATTGACAAAGGTCTTGACTTTGGCCAACAAACCAATGCCAACTTTGGATCTTGAGTAAGAATCACTCAAAGGAAGGAAAAACGCTTAATATGTTTTGAGGGTTTTTCGCGTGCAAATTGGCAACCAATTTATTATCTTTGTTAAGGTCTCATCATCATACACCCTTAAACATGCATTCTAAACACATAATAAAGCGCGTAAATAAATAAATTAATAATGATATGGGATGGATATGTCACAAATTGTCCTCTAGAACAAATCACTCCATTTCCTCTCCCGGCTAGAACTATTCTAACTTCTACCCAATTACTAATACAATAAAGAAACCTCATTTACATTAAGAGGGAATGGTGAGAAGAGAAATACAAAGAATAATGAGATAAAAGGCTGGACACGCAGGTCCAATTAAATAAATTCTAAATTTATTACAATTTCCAAAATTGCCCTCGCCCTTCTAATATCCATCCGATATACATTATTCATACAACACATTCATGTATTCATACAAATCATGTTATTCAATCAATCTAATCCAATTAATTAATCTTTGAATTAATGACCATCCAATGTTCAAACAACGATTTGATTTGCACGAGTCCAACTCGTTTAAGAATAAATACTAAAGTACGTATTCTTGAATTATATCGAACTACAACTTTAAATCCAATTTATTTGTATTCAATACTAATTCCAATTTAATTCCAAATTAAATATTTACACTTACTTATAAGCCTTAAAGACTTGGATTCCAAATCCAATCTTAATGGGTCTCAAAGGCCCAATAACATCCAATGTCATTTCAATTAAAGTCCAATGGGCTTTTAATTGATTCTTAAGGCATGGGCTTTGGCCATAATGGATCAAACCCAAAATGCCAAGGCCCAATAGGAATCACCATATTGCCAACAAATCAATTTAGGCCCATTAGGCCTAATTAAATTCTTTAAGGGCCAAGTGATATATTTGGACTTTATGGAATTGGTTTGGGCCCAATTGGATCCAATCCAAAAGTCCAAAACCAAACTTAGTCAAACCAAGCCCATTAAGCCCAAATACACACTTTTGCCCAATTCATAATTAAAGGCTTATTAACATAATTATAATATTCCAAATATCACAATTACTTTAATTAAAGTGTATTAGCCATGATTAATTAATTAAACTCAATATTTCCAAAATACAATTAACTTAATTAATCATGCTTAATCCATAAATTTATGCTTAACACAAATTGAAGCCAAAACATCATTTCATGCTCAACACAAAATGAATCCAAAACACATCATTTCATGCTCAACATGCTTTGATTTTAACATAAAATTATTGACTTTGATTCCAATCCAATCAAACCAACAATCAACTTTTAAACATGCATTTAAACACATCATTTCATGTTACAAAAAAATCAAAAAACTGCAGTGGACTGCACTGTAATTCGGCCACACTAAGAGGAATTTAAAATTTTGATCCAATCAATTTTTTCAAATCTAATCATGCACAACTCTAAGTTAACATAATCTAAGCATGCTCAAAGCATCAATTTGAATAAATCATACTCAAAACACAAAAGCCCCAAATTTTAGTCTCATGAACCCTAAAATTTTCATGCTTAAAATTGGCTCTGATACCATTGTTAGTGTTCCTAGAACATGCCAAGGATCTAATAAGCATGAAAATACATAAATTATAAGTTGCGGAATATACTTACAATGAAAGATTTGAGCTTTTAAAATTTGAGAAGAGATCTCCAAGATCCAACTTTAAGTGATGATTCCAACTTTGAGTTAGTTTCACTATCACCTTGGTTGATTTGTTGAAGTGCTAGCTAACTTGATTTTGCCACAAAATCAAAAAGAGAGGAGCTACAAGTTCACGCCCATTCTAGAGGTTTTTAGGGTTTCATATTTGTTCCCAGTGTGTTTTGTGTGATTCCTACACAAATGAGAGAGAGAGAAGGGTTTTGGTAAAAGCTAATTTACCATTTTCACCTAAACAATGTGGTTGGGTAAATGGTTTTGCCAAAACCATTCCAAGGTAGTTGGATGGTGGGTGGCTTGGCATAAATGCCAACTACCCTCCCAACTACCACATGTGAAGTGGGCCCCACATTTGAATTCAAAATTCAAATGTCTCTACGAACATTTGCCGCGGCTCGGTTCCATTTAATCCGATTAAACGAACTTTCGTCGCAAAATAATTAAATCTAATTTAATTAAATAACGATGCCTCGCAAATATATTACGAACGTCGTCTACGAATTAATTCTAAATTAATTCGTTCGTTCGTATTAAAGTCTAACTTTAATTTCGTAATGAAATCCAATTCATATTAATATATCTGATATATTAATTTTAGCCCATACGAATAAATTAAATAGAAAAATCAAATTTAACTATTAAATTTATTTTACCGATTAATTCCAAATTAATCGCGTTCTCTCTCTTCCGAACACATTTAATCCCAGATTAAATAATACCTCAATTAATCCCAGATTAATTTTCTCCATTTAATTAATCCCAGATTAATTCTCTCTCTTAATTAATCCCAGATTAATTCTAATTTAAATCAACTGTCATCGGTGAATCTTTGGGAAGCGACCAAAGAGATCGCTGGATATGTTGGCAGTAAATACGGTCATCGGATTATCCGAATATGTGCGTACCTCGTACCACGTGCTTACCGATTTACAAGACATGGTTGGCTTCTAGCAAAACACCGTGCCTACCCAATTCTCCAGAAATATTCTTACTGGAATATATAATCTATGTCAGGCGTAGTATACGTAGTATTGCGTATTGCGATCCAGTATCTAATATCACGTGCTAGGCCTGGGACTGGAATTGTGTCTGCCCCGTACGAAGCACATGTCAGATGTCTGGTAACTAGTCTCTATAATCGGATATACATGAACTAGTCATAATATCCCGATGACTGCAGTACTTAAGAGCACTAGTACCGTATCCTACGTGACATCATCTCCACTATGACTGGAGTGATACTTTCGTCTTGACATCATACCCAATACACTACGATTCTCAATATACCTAGCAGAGGCGTACACAGAACCGGTTAAAGCCCTGGACGACCAAAACTAAAGCATACCGATTGTCGCAAGTATTAGCGGTGCAAGTCTCAGGTTAAGACCAAATACACCTACCCAGATTTCGAACTTCCATAGACACATAGTCATACTACCATTGGAATTCTGAGGGGTCTATCCAGAGCAAAGCTGTTTCCGCACCATCGGTAAACACAACCTCCTATCACACTTGCATAAGTATCCAATACTTAAATATGTGAGAACTATGCCGTTGTGCTCCCACAACGCGCACAAGTGCAATACTAGTCTATTCCGCATTATCGATGTCCAGTCTCGATAATACTACGATTAGGGATATTTAATGATTAATCCTTCGAGGACTGATACTGTTTCATATCATCTCAATCCAGGAACTAATCATAGGGACCTCCTATCATTTATACATCTAAGTGATCTAATCACAAATGATAAGAGCGCAATCTCCTTGTCACATAGTTAATTTGTACAACAACACCATGATCTGTACAAATAGTGACGCTATGGGTCATAACTGTCCAACACTACTCCCAAATCTTTCATATCAAATCTGTTGGATAACATGTTTTTGGTAGACTGAATCATTTCATGATTACTACCAATTATCAGCATATCGTCTACATAGAGACACACAATGACATATCCTTTTTGAGTTGATTTTGTGTACACACACTTATCACACTCTTTGGTTTTGAACCCACTTGACAGCATTTCCTTGTCAAATTTCTCATGTCATTGTTTAGGTGCTTATTTTAATCCGTACAAGGATTTTACAATTTTGCACACCTTCTATTCTTGTCCAGGAACACTAAACCATTCTGGTTGTTCCATGTAAATCTCTTCATCCAGTTAACCATTCAAGAAAGACGTCTTTACATCCATTTGATGTATTTCAAGACCAAATATAGCTGCTAAGGCTATGAGCATTCTTATCGATGTGATACGAGTCACTGGTGAATATGTGTCAAAGTAATCAAGGCCTTTCTTTTGTCTATAACCTTTTATGACAAGTCTTGCCTTATATTTATCTATTGATCCATCCGTTTTCATCTTCCGTTTGAATATCCATTTGTAGCCCAACGACTTACAACTTGGAGGAAGATCAACCAACTCCCAAGTATGGTTCTGTAGGATTGAATCAATCTCACTGTTAATAGCCTCTTTCCACAGAGGTGCCTTCGGAGAAGACACAGCTTCTTTATAGCTTTGAGGCTCATTTTTTAACAAGTATGTCAGAAAATCGGGACCAAACGACTTAGACGTTCTAGCTCTTTTGCCACGTCTAGGCTCGGTTGTCTCAACATTTGCACGTTGATCTGATTCTTGGTCAATCTGATCACTGTCATTGACAGTATCAATTGTTCTTTTAAGAGACCCAGTTCTTTGTCTTTCCTTACAAGGAAACGTCTCTTCAAAAAATATCGCATTCCTTGACTCAATTATCATGTTCGGATTGATGTCAAGAATCTCAGACTTGTGTACCAAGAATCGATACGCACTACTGTTGCGAGCATATCCAATGAATATACAGTCAACAGTTTTGGGTCATATTCTAACCTTCTTAGGTTTAGGAACCATTACTTTGGCAAGACACCCCCACACTTTTAGGTATTTGTAGGAAGGTACGAAACCTTTCCACAACTCATATGGTGTCTTGTCCAACCTTCTGTGAGGAAGCTTGTTTAAAACGTAGTTCGCGGAAAGCGAGGCTTCCCCCCACAAGTTCTGGGGTAAACCCGAACTTGTCAACATGGCATTCATCATTTCCTTCAACGTTCGGTTTTTGCGCTCCACAATTCCGTTCTGTTGAGGAGAATAAGGAGCAGTGGTTTCGTGAATAATTCCGTGCACATAACAATATTCACCAAATGGTGAAACGTATTCACCACCTCTATCACTCCTGATTCTTTTGATTTTCTTGCCAAGTTGATTTTCAACTTCGCTCTTATAGTGTACAAAGCTCTCAATAGCTTCAGCTTTGCTTCTCAGCAAGTACACATAGCAGAATCTTGTGCTGTCATCGATAAAAGTGACAAAGTACTTTTTACTGCCTCTTGTTTGCACAATATTCATGTCACACACGTCAGTGTGTACAAGTTCTAAAGGTTCAGAACTGCGTTCAACATAATGAAATGATGTTCGATGCATTTTTGCTTCAACGCATGCCTCACACTTATGTTGGCTATCAATTGAAAATTTAGGTATAAGGTCCATGTTAATTAGTTTACGCATGGTATCATAATTAACATGTCCTAACCTCTCATGCCATACATTTTGTGACTCAATAATATAAGCAGAAGTACTAGCTTTATTAATAGGATGATTGGCAGTCATTACATTTAGCTTAAAAAGACCCTCAGTTAGGTAACCTTTTCCTACATATGTATCATTCTTATTCATTATAAACTTATCAGAAACAAACACAAGCTTAAAACCAGCCTTACTAAGACGAGAGCCCGAGATTAAGTTCTTCCGAATATCTGGAACATGCAGTACATTTCTCGATGTTAGCTCCTTTCCGGATGTCATCTTCAGAACCATTGTGCCTTGTCCAACCACCTGAGAGGTAGATGAGTTTCCCATTGTCAGATGATCGCCGCCATCGACCTTCTGGTACATGGAAAATATCTTGCTATCTGCACAGATATGACGAGTAGCCCCAGTGTCTACCCACCATTCTCTCGGATTCCCAACTATGTTGGCTTCAGTTACCACTGCTGATAGTTCCATCTCAGAGATCGCATCAGTCAGCTGCTCACCTTTAGTGACATGGGCCTCATTTTTCTTTTTCTTGCCCTTGTCCTAAGACTTCTTGTTTCTGCAGTCCTTTGACATATGACCGCTCTTTCCACAGTTGTAGCATTTCCCCTTGAACTTCTTGTTCGAAGAATTAGCTCCACTGTTCTTTCATTTCTTGCTACCCTTTACACCCTCAATGATGTTGGCCTTAGACTCCATAGTCTTGTAGCTGGCCTTCTCGGACATCCTGTTGTCCTCCTCGATTCTCAATCGAACACTAAGGTCTTCAAGGCTCATACGCTTCTTTTTGTGTTTCAGATAGCTCCTGAAGTCCTTCCATGATGGAGGCAACTTTTCAATTATAGCGACAACTTGAAACATCTCACAGAGTTTCATACCCTCATCCAGTATTTCATGAATGATCAACTGCAGTTCACCCAACTGAGACATCATCGTCCTTGAGTCTACCATCTTGTAGTCCAGGAACCTACCCACTACAAACTTCTTTTGTCTGGCATCTCGGTTTTATACTTCTTCTCGAGAGATTCCCAGAGAATTTTCGCAGAAGTCATGCCTTGGTACACATTGTACAGGGTATTGTCAAGACCACCCAAAAGGTAGTTCTTGCATAAGAAGTCTCCAGACATTCATGTCTGTTCTCGCTCTTCCTTGGCCTTTTCCGATTCACCCTCCACAGAACCCGGAGGATCTTTGAGGAATTTAGCCAACTGGAGAGTTGTCAGGTAGAACAGCATTTTGCTCTGCCACTGTTTGAAATTTGCCCCACCAAATTTCTCTGGCTTTTCTCCATGAGAGACCGGTACTGTGATGTTTCCGCTAGCCATTTGTAACTGGAAAATCCAAAAGGGGTCAATTAGTCTACAAAAGACGAATTACACAACGATCAACGAATGATTTTGTTCAAAGTGATATACTAGGTTCCCACTTATTGTTCTATTGGACGGTGATTCCAATAAACACAAGTCCTTGAATTTGCAACTAAAGATTCTTTAGAAAAATGAATAAACGAATATTCCCATAGGACAAGGGGGGTCCGGAGTAACCACTTAAATCTCTGACCACTTAGGCTCTTATCGCATTTTTGACAGAATATTCTTTAAACACTTTTTCAATAGGATCTTTTAGCAATTCAAACCCAGAACTACACTTTCTTCAATAATGCAGACAATATACAATATTTGTAGATATGTGTAGGTGTCAATCAAGATTGGATGGAATTTCTTGTGTAAGATCACACTTTAAATTCTCACCCAAGTATGCAATACACAATCAACGTCAACTTTATCACTATGTGTATGCTTGTGATAATTGAACAACCTAATAATAACTTGAATCTATACTACCAAGATTAATGTGTTACAGTATATGATTTACTAAGTTAATATTAATTTTAGTTTGAAGGTTATAATAATTACAGGACTATTTCGTTAGTGTCACGTTCGTATATTCGTTCGAACGAGACTGGTAGTGTGGGTGCGTTCGTGTTACGTTTGACAACGCGTTCGAACGATGTGTTTCCAGAGAGTTTACGTTCGAGTAGCGTTTGATAACGCGTTCGAACGAAATGATTCCAGAGAGTTCACATTCGTATAGCGTTCGAGAACGCGTTCGAACGGAATGATTCCAGAGAGTTTGCGTTCGAGTTGCGTTTAGGACGCGTTCGAACGTTCTTAGGCAGAAGGCTTACGTTCGAGTTGCATTTGAAGACGCGTTCGAACGTTCTTACGAATTTTCAGATTTTTTCCTTCGCGTGCGTCGGGCGTTCGAACGCCCTACGGGTTTTTCATGCACAGTTCGTATTTTCCCAGAAAGTTTTCTACCCTAGCATTCAAATTACTATCTAAAACACTAGAATCCAATAAGTTCTTAGATTGTTGTCAATTTAGTGTCATAAAACATCAATTAACATGCAAACAACCAAATCAAACCAGAAAATCAGATCTAATATGCATAAACCCTAGAAACCTTGAAACTTGATAATTAAGAAAAACCTTTTAAATGCAATGACGAATCCAAGTCGAGATCTCTCTCTGTCCTTAAGAACTTATTGGCCCCGTCACAGGTGCTTCACGGATTCACAATTGACCAATGTTCTCCCAGGATAACTTGGTTCCCTCTTGTCCAAGATGCACTCCTTAACAAGTGTTTGAACTAGAAGAATGGTGGAACTCTCTCTCTCAAAAACCAAACAATCAAAAACGAAATGTCTCTAATCCAATTCGGATTTTCTTTCTCTCTTTCTGTATTGGATATATTGCCTCTTTTATAAGGCATGGAAGGGTACCAATAGGGCACCATTTGGGTTGGGGTGCAACCCTCTAAAGGGTTGTACCCCTCACAAGCACCCAATGCAACAAAATGACAGAATTACCCTTAATGAATATTTTAGAAGAATTTCCAACATTGATGTAGTTCGGGTATAATTTCTAGGTTTAAATAATATCAAGACTCGATGGATTCAACGGGGGATTAACACGATAAATTACGGAGCAAATTGGGCCAAATTTCAGAGTCAAAACGTGCGTCCCGACACGGTAAGCCCCTCGCGATGTGCCGATATTAAGAAAGAGCGTCGCAATGCGGAAGACGTCCCAGTGCTGTGCAAACTTTTTTTTTATCAGGAAAGACTCCCCTGACCTCCTATATAAGTATAAGTTCGTCCCAAAACCTTAAAAAAAATAAAAAAAACCTCATAACACAATTTTGGAGGCTTAGAGCATAGAAGAACTCCTAGAGCAAGTCAATGACAAATGTTTCAACCGGTGCTGGAGATTGATGGCGAAGACTGCAAATAAGAGTTCTTTCTTCCCTTTTCTCTCTAGCTTTATTTTTTATGAGTTCTTGACTTGCTACAATGATTAACTTGTATCTATTGAATATTATAAGTAGCTAATTTATAAAATCTAGGGTTGTAATTGATCTTGAGCATGTTTAATTAATTTAATTGCATCTTATTATTCCTTTGGGGTTTGTTATTTATTATTTGTTATCTCTGTGCTTGATGCATATTTTATTTGTTTGACCAACAATAGAATAGTCTTGGTAAATCCTTAGGAACTCGACAAAGTGAATTTGGGTTAGCCATGGAAATAATAGCGCATGATCTATTTCGCTTGAATGGATTTTCTTGTAGGATAGAAATATACCTGACAAGTATACATAGTCAATATTAGAACCTGATCTTCATGAATTTGGTTCAAATTAATTAATATAGAAATATAGTTAATTTGTTTAAATTGAATATTTCTACATGACTATAGAAAAAAACTTGTAGATAGTTTAGCATTCCAAGTTAATAATTCGTAACAATCCAATTGAATGAAAAGTGCTTGAACTCATCGTATGCGTGCTTAGGTGAAGTGACAACCCTACATTCTCTCGCGTATAAAGTTTATCTCCAAAATTATTATTTGCTTTCTATTTAATCTTCCAATTAATTTTAGATTAATTAACTCATTCTCTTATTAATTGTTTAGCTCTAATTAATTAGGTTTGTCTTGGTATTAATAGGAAAAATAATAAGTTGATTTGGGTACGATATCATACCAATAGTCACTATGTTACTTGAGCGATACATGCGTTTGCATACAGTATCAAATAACGATCAAGTTTTTAGCATCGTTCCAGAGGACTTATTTTATATTTCGTTATTAAAATTAGGACAACAGTCTACTTGCTTAGCTAAACACCTTTCTTTTTTTTTTCTTTTTTTCTTTGATTTTAGGCGTCATGAACGACAATCAGCTTGAACGACTGAAAGTAGTAATGCCTATCCCAATTCGGGATAGGACGATACCGATTCAGGCCAACGCGTGTGACATCAAGGCTTGTATTTAAATGATATAACAATCAGTATAATTTGGGGTGGCCATAATGATGACCCTAATGCCCACGTGCATAATTTCCTAGAAATATGCATCACTTTCAACTTCAACAGAGGAGCAGAAAAAATGATTCGCTTGTGCGTTTTCCCATATTCATTTAAGGATAAAGTGAAGGGATGGCTTCATTCACTACCAATATGATCAATCACTACATGGACAGGCTTGACCACCAAGTTTCATGTCAAGTTTTTTGTTGGGGTTGGTGCTCAGAGCGCCAATTTCCGGTTGTATTTCTTTATGAATACTACTGTAAAACGTTATTATTATGAATAATATATACATTTTCTATAATATAATGTATCTTTTAATATGGTAAAGACGTAATGACCTTAGAATGACTAGTCATGATGCTGTTGCAAAAGCGTCGCAACTGACATTGAGTTGTATCATGACATTGTCATTCTCAGATAGTTCCTTGTCAAGGTTTACACTACTTGATCAGTAAAGTAAACCCGTTGAGACCAGTACATGTCGTATACTAGAATATATGATTCCAATGGTTTCTCAATGAACTATAAGTCTTGGAGACTAGTATAGACGTGTAAGTGTTTATAGCGGATAAACACTGAAGGACTCACCGAAGATTCTTAATGGATAGTACATCTACGTCAATAAGAATCTTCTCGGGTTGAGTAGCACTTATGATTCTTCGACTTGAGATACCACTGTGGGCGCATGAGACATCTTCCACCCTTAGACACCGATCTATTTAGATCAGACCTCCGCCTGTTCGTTGGGTGTGGATAGATCCTCAGGGTGTCCTGTGTGTATCGAGATATGATCCGTCAGTTCTATGTACAGAGCATAGATAGTCCATATGATTAGCAATCAGATAAAAACGATGGGCCCGTGGTACATTTTAGAAGTCAGTTCTAAATGTTCTTTTTGAGATTGCTAATAGAGACGTCGACGGGATAATCCCTATAGAGATTTGACGTTTACATCTATATCTCTGGGATATATCCGGATACCTGTGACAGAGGAATTATACATTTTCCATGACCTCGACATGTATGATTCAACAAGTTTATCCGTGATTGTCATAATTTACTGGTGGATAAATTATGGACACGAAATTAGATTTCGTGACGGATATACCTGAATCTAGAGAGTCTCACTAATGAAATATACTCGTAGAGCACTATGGCAACATTTATAAATAATATTGATTATTTATAATTCGTTTAAAGGTTAAACGTAAAATACATGTGTAGGGACCCGATAGTCATTTCCTAATTTTTGTGTATTTGCATTTAATGTTAAATTAATTCAAATACACATTAATTAATTTTCAAATTGAGATATTTGACTAATATCATAAATATATATATGTATTTGATATTTAATGTAAATATAATACATATATTTGTATTTAAATAATTATTTAATTATTTAATTATTAAATAATTAAATTAATTAAAAATATAAATATCTTTAGTTATGATATTTTATTTAATGGCTTGATTTGCAATTGTTGACTTACTTTATTTCATTAAATGATTTGATGATTAAAGTTGCAAGTTGATAAATTGTAATTAAATAAAACAAAAAACAAATATCATGATATTTCTTATCTACCATTTTTCGGCCAAGGGCTATTATTTTTGGTATATATTGTTTTATTTCATTTAGGGTTTCATTAAGTCAAAACACTTACCAAAAACGCCATTAAAAGAAAGACAAAGAAGCTTGAGAGAAAGAAAAGCAAAAACAAAGAAAAGTTTGGAATTTAATAAGTATTTCCAACTTACCATTAGAGAGAAAAATGTTCCTCTTGTTGTGGGCTTCATCTTGTGATGTTCTTGTGTTTTTCTGTTCTTTATTCTTTGTATTTTTGGAGGATGGAAGTTTTGGTTAGGGTTGAACATGTATAAACTTCATAGAATGCTTCTAATGAGTTAATAAGCATTCTTTTGATAGTTTGAGAAACTTGTTGAAATTCTAGAGTTATTGACCCACTCTTAAATGACCTAGATTTATTCTATTATTGTTTCATTGTGGTGAGGCTTGATTGGTGTGGAAGAAACATGATTGAAGTGTTGGATTTTACTAATTTGGTCTAATTTGTCCAATTTGATGAAATTGAAAAATTAGGGTTTAAGACCACTTCAAAATTTAGGGATTTTCATTTATGTTGTGTATTTGGATGTGTATATGATACATATAAAATATTATGTTGGTTGGATTTCATCTTGATGTGTTTTGAACATTGAAAGTGCAAAATGCATATTATGTCATGCTTTGAGGCTCTCGGCCTTGGGCAATTTTTTTGGGAATTTTTGTTGCAATTTGAATTCCAATGTGTAGGACATGTTAAATTCATATTAGTAATGATTTAGAATCATCCAAAATTATTTTGAACAATTTAGGACTAAAATGAACAAAATGCAAAGTTTTGGGGCAATTTGGTAATTACACAAAAATTTGGTTTCTTGTGTAATATTTCATAATTTGATAATTGGGTAATTAAATAAATAAGTTTATTTAATTGATCCAAGAAAAAGTTTTGAAATCGGAAAATTTTGATTTTCCACTGTTCCGCTGCGTTACTGGATTTCCGCCCTAAAACTCCTTCAGTATTTCCCTCCTGCCAGAACAGTAAAGTTGTGTAATGATATCACGTCATTTACACAACATGACTTAGAGCCCTTATATAATGCATGAGAGATATATAAAGAACTGCTACGCAAGTGCTCACATATTGACATTGCAAAATAGCAGCAAGTCCAAGCCTTCTACAATGAGCTTAATGGAATGATGAAGACTATAGTAGACGCCACAGCTAGAAGAGATAGCGAACAACTCCCTATGACCAACTAAAAGAAGTATTCAGCAGTGAGCTACAGAAATCCACGGGTTAAAGCTAAACACAGCCATGAATGCCAAGCTAGACCAAATCTGTAAATGTCTAAAGATCCTCAGTAAGCAGGATGTGAACAATGCTAGAACTACAAGTGCAGAATATGATGGAGTACGGAATGGATAGCCCTACACTCTACATTGAGAGTTTGTGAAGTATGTTAACAATTACAACAAACAATGCCACAATCCCTACTCAGACAGCTACAACCTTGGGTGGCAGAATAATCAAGGGTACAAGTAGAAGATATAATTGAAAGAACTACTACCAGACATGCTCAACTGTTAAAAGAAATTGCCATAGACTAGGACTTTTCTCAATGTGTGCATTGAGGTGTGTACAATATAAAAGACAAGTAAATGAAAGAGTTATTTATTAATATTTCAAAAGTATTACAATGTATTTTCCCCTTCGGGAGTCCCATCAGTAGAGGGGTCTGTTATAGTATTAACATGAGCTTTTTCTGGCGTAGGAAGCTCACGAGCATCTTCCAAATGAGGAGGCATAGGTAGAACATAAGCATCTTCTGTTGGAGGAGGCACGACGGACAAATGGATCAGGTCTTGGATCATTGAGGGAGCCTCAGGAACCTCTAAAATATTGTTCTCCCCTTTTGACAGCCTGAGATATTTTTCAGTGATCGGGTCCACTAACTTCGCAAAACCCTATATTAAGGATTCGATGAACGCCTCCTTAATGCGCTCTTTGGTTTGGGCTTGGAGAGAAACCAAATCGGCTTTGACAGAGGTCAACTCCTCATTAGTATTTGCCAATTTTGCTTGTAGTCTCTTCACTTTAATGGCTCGGGAAACCGCCTCAGCTCATGCCTCGTTGCGTTTTTTTGTGACCTTATTTTCCAGATGTATTGATTCATCCTCGAACATATTCTCAGCTAAGGCCTTGTCAAAAATTTCCTATTTATACGTCAGCTCCGATTGTAGGCCTGAGCTTGACCCATTCCTCACCATTGACGTCAACATGTCCATGTTGGCGGTCATCACGTATGCTAACTGCACAAAATAAAGATCGATTCAGTGTATATATTTCATTGATATATGAAAAAATATCGAATTGAAGATTTCTTACCTCATAAAGAACTCCTGACTTAGCCAATGACATTCCCCAAAGGAATAGACTCCACAACCTGGGCCTTCTTTAAGAGCACCTTCCGGGCCATAAAGTTTATGGTCGGGAGATGGTGACACATCTTAGGCCTTAAATTTTCGAGGAGGTCATCCATCCCTATAGTCTCGGGAGAAGCAGCCTCTTGTAAATTGGGGGCCATCGAGGCATTCCCAATTAACTTTTCAGTTGACCCGGGGGCGTTATTTCTTCCAGGCTATGTTCGGCCGGTTCATTGGCAACCTAAAGTGTATGTTTCCTTTGTTGTCTCATATGTGATGGCGGCGGTGGAGCAACTCGGGAACTTTGGGCAGGCTATCGGCTCTATGCCTACCACTTGCTTAGGGCAACGATGTCGAATGGGCTCAGTCTTTTGTGGGCCATTGCTGCAAAGAAAAGAACACAAGTTTTTCATCAAGTCATATTAGAAACTGAAAACAGTGAAAATAACTGAGAAAGTAGAGAAGAGAAAGTCAGTTAGTAACTACCAGTTTTCCTACCGACCTGTAACACCCACCTCGGCTAGAGAGGAATCGTGGACCAGGTTTAAGTAGTGACTTATGTATTGGGAAGTAATTTTAATCCTCTGTCGGATTTGGTGACACACCTTTGGTGGGTCCCCCAACAAGTTATAAGAGTGACATATATGAATTAGTAAGTTAATTCTTTTAAATTTTTTAATTAATGAAATTTGAGAAGGTCAGTATTACCTAATGCCCAAATTTATTTGGGACGATTATTTCTTTACCTTGGAAGACTTAACGTTGTCCCCAAAAGCCCCCAACCCAGAACCATTTGTCTTTAAAATTCTTGTTGGTGGTCGGCTTAGTTATCAGGCTCTTGTCATTGGAAGCTTGGGTTAGCATTAAGCCCATAGATGCGCCTATTCCAAGGACGAAAGCCTATTCGAGGCATGAGGTAATACCCGACCTTCTCATACTCCCTTATTTAGAAAATTATTAGGTTTAATTTGCTAACTCATTGTCGTCACCCTTGTAGATTGCTGGGGGACCAGCTAAAAGTGCGTCAACAGATCGACCATAGAATCAAGTTTGCGTCCCAACAGCGGGTCACTATTTACATATGGTCCATAGCTCATACTTAGCTGAGGCAAGCTTTATTCCTAGCATCCCTCACGGGTCGGCAGAAATTCTGGTAATTTCTGACTCACCATTTTTTTGTGCTTACTTTTTCATTTCACTGTTCCTATTTTTCATGTAGTCCAATAACATCATCTAACTTGTGTTTTTTTTTATGCAGCAATGGCTCACAAAAGATAATCTCCTTTCGGTGCTATTTCATCAAGCAAGAGGCAAGCCCAAGGTGCACAGCCTTCACAAAGCTACCGATTCGCCCTAACACCACCTCCAATCGTAAGATAGCAAAAGATATATACCCATCTAGTCGGCTCGGAGGTGGTTGAGCTTGGCTTGGTGGAAGAATTATCAACCAAACACTCTGTTAAATTGAAAGGGAAGACCTCGATGGCCCATGTTCCTCAATAGGATGCCCTTCCACGAGCTCTTAGGGTGAAGGACCTCCCGGAGGATATTTGAGATCAGATTGGCCACCTTCTACCGGCCTTCAATTTTATGGCGAGGGCGGTCACTCTTGAGGAGGTTGTATCATTTGAGAACATCTCCCCGGCGGAGGTTATCACCAAGGTCGATGACTTTCTTTAAAAGGTAAGAAACTATGACCCGGTTCTTTCTACATATCAATCGACTTTATATACAGACTCGAGTTACATTTTATGCAGATGGCCTACTTGATTGCCACTAACATGGATGTGTTGACCAACATTGTGGAGGAGGGGAGTTGACCCGTAAGGAGCGATAATTCAAAAAAGCCTTGGCTTACAAGGAAGTTGTGGTTGATACTGTGCACCGGGCCAACATTGTCACCGACGAGGGTGACGACGCTCGGGCTTTGGCTACATCTCAACTTTGATGTCAACATGACGAAAATGCCCTCATGATGTCAGCAAATTCTAACACTATTAATGTATGGGTGGAAAAGTGAAGACTTGTTCAACTTTGAGAAAACTGAATATTTTAAAAGTATTTGAGTTTGACATAACTTTAACAAATCTATATATACTAAATTTCAAAATCCATCATAAGCTTCTCATTCATCCTCAGCCATACCAAAGCTTCTCCTTGGTCCGTTCTTAATTTGAGCTCGCCCCTTATTTGGTGGAAAAGTACAGTCCACTTGGAAAATAAATTTGTGCTCCAAATACGGTGTTGCATCAAAATTTGTTGCTGGATTCAATATATTCAGATAAGATTTTATTCATTCAATACATTATGTTACAGTCTCTCTCCCAATAAAGCCTTAAACACTGGATGAGGTTGTGTTTTGTGCTCGCTGAATGGAGATCGGTTCTGTGGAGATATGAATTTGAATCGTCTCTGTCATGGATTCAAGGAATTAATATCATATCTAACTCGATTCTTTTGTGTATCGTTTTAATTGATCTTCAAAGACCATTAAGATCAAATCAAGGGATAACACAGTTTGGTCATTTCAAAAATGTATAATTCAAGAATTTCAAAATGGCAGAAAGGGCACAACAAATCCAGGGAACCATTACATTCTCGGCTGAAGTTAAAAGAGATTAAGATGAAGAAGATCAACATAAAATAGTTGCATGAACTAATTGAAGGAACGTGTATAAATTCTAATGGTAACAAATTCTTCAAACCCTAAAGTTATTAAAGTGTATATTCTTTCTCAGTAAGGTTTTAGTTGTTGGGTTTCACATGCTTCTTATTAAAGTGTGTATTTATTTGTTTGGAGTTCAATTATTAATTTTTAGATTTCTGAATGGACATTGTTAATACAAAAAATATAATGTTAATTGTTGAAGGCTGCTCTTCAAACGCAGGATTATTTCGAAAGCTTTCATGCCACTTGAGGTATTTATATGTTATATTTTCATCTAAGGATTTGATTTTGGGTATGTCCTGTTTTCTCCGAATTTATTTAGTTCCTTTCCAAAATTATTTAAAATGGGTGGTATGCTAATTGAATTGTGCTTATCTGAGATTATATTATAAAGCTTTTCTTCATTTTTATTAGATTGGATTCTACTCTATATCATATTGCACATTGATTCATCCATTCAGCACTCACTTTCAAGAAAATTATTTGTTCCTCTGTAACATCAATTCTAGCCCTCTTCTACATAAAGAGCATAAATATCAATTAATCATCAGTAAATTGATATTGACATATATTTGGAGAAATTTTAGTTTGAATGGCATTTTCCTTGATGTAAGTGAAGAGTTCACTACTTAAAAATCATATGATTTTTTTAATGAAATGATTTCACCTGCTGTACTCAGCTGAGGATAACATTAGGGTTTTTGGAAGAGCTGTTGGAGATGATAACCTGGTCCTCACTTGGTATTCATAAGAAACCAGTATGAACCTTCTTGTGTGACAAGAATTAGGCATTAAAAAAAAAACTGATTAGCAAGTACTTTTAACTGATTATTAAAACCTACAGGTTCGAATTCGTCTGCTGAATGTCGATGGCATTATAATTCTTTGCTTTCATTAAGCCAGACACTCGGAGGATAATTATCTCTACTCCAACTGCCAAACTTAATGCCATTTTTCCTGATTTAAATTACTCAGTAAATAGTTGCTAAGAGGGGAGAAAAAATAGATAAATTCAAGTCAACTTCCAATACAGTGCTTAAACATATGTGCTTTACTTCATGTGAACTGTGGAAAGTTGGAGACAACTTCGCTAGGTTTCAAATGATATTGATTTTCCGTAATTGAGTTTTAGTATATATCATAAATCTAAACTATTAATTTAAAATATCATTGCAAATCTATTTTTCATATCACTTCCATATTCTCATTGTTATATTCATTATGTTGGCGGAATGTGTTGTTAATCATATTTAAACATGCATATTATATAGCTTTTATGCATAATTAATCAATAATATGTAGGGACAACAATCATGCACTAAATCAACAAAACAAAGAGTTAGAAAAACCTGAAAATCCTATATATGGATGTAAATTACACCAAGTCAAGTTTTACTATGTCCTTAAGAACTTATTAATCCCGTCTTGGTGCTCTACAGATCTATGGCTAACGTTCTCACACGATTCTTGGTGACTTCTTGATTAAGAGACACTCATATTTTAACTCATCTTTATGTTAAAAGATGGATCAATTAAGGGTTATAACCCTCCAAAAACCCTTTCAAGTTAAAGAGTTATGTCATTTCACATTAAATGATTATATCATTTCATTCTAAGGGACATATCTCTTCTATTTGTATCTTTCTCAAAGGACACACATCAAATGACATGTCTTCTAATGAGACCCCTTTAAATATACATGTTATTTAGAAAATTCCTACTCACTCAAGTTAAAATAATGGCTCGCTTTGGTATGATTTTTCTTCTCTTTGCATTGGGCCTTGAATTTTCAATGGCAAAGGTTGTATTTTAGGAAAGTCCAGAAGCGACATTTCTCCTTCGTTTGAAGTTTCAAAAATGAAGGGGACACCGAAATTTTTCGGAAACGTTCAGAAACGTTTCAGAGTAATTAAAAATAAATAATAATAATAATAATAAATAAATATTTTGGAAACGTTTTTTAAAATTTTGGGAACGCATCATCATAAATTTTTGGGGTATCCAGGGTTTTCAATTCTCATTTTCCAAAATAGTATAACTTATAAATTGAAAATTGAAAATTGAGGACAAAAGTAAAAACCATTGTTCCTACCCAACGCAACCAGGAGATGAAACATGGCACTCCTGCAGATCGCCATTAGCAACCAAAAAAAGGAATTTTCAGGAGTAGATCACTATTAGCAACCAAAAGATCGATGCAACTCCACAAATAGGCAGCAGTTTGACGAATCCTCTAACTGCTTCATCTTTTTATCAATTGTTACTGAAAGTTGCAAGTTTGATTCAATAAAATTACTGAGCAAATTTGAATTTTGAAGCAAATCAAAATGAGTAGCTGACAATATAGGAAGAAGAAAAAGAAAGTCAACAAACAATAAAAGTAAAATAGTGTTGATGATATTTTATTTTTCTGTTGAAAACAGCTATTCACTAATCACCATTATTTTTTTCTTTTCATGACTTTGCACGTGGGTGAACCATTATTTGACTCGGTTACTTTGTTAGATAAAAGTGAAATATTTTTTTTGTTGAATTGTTGTGGCGTTTTTTTTTTTTTTTTTTTTTTTTAAATTTTAAAATTGAGCGTATTATTCAATTTTAAATTGTTGTTGATTATAGTATACAAATTTTCTATTCACGGATCATACTTCAATAGATTATTTTTGCTGGTGCGTTACTACTTTTTAATAAAGTAACAAAGTATATAATTGATGTTGCGTTGCTATTTTTTAATTACTTTATATATTATTATTTTCATTGATACTTATGATTTAATATCATTTTATAGTTATTGTTTGTGAATTGAACATGTGGATAATTTAATTGTTGGCCATGAATTCTTCAGCTAGTAATGTTAATGATAGTAATACTGTACCTTTGTCAAATGATGATGATTGGAATAATCCTCTTTGGAGGTATGTCAAATGAGTAAGAAAAAAGTGATGGTGGAGGAAATGTGAGTTGAGAATGTAATTTTTATATGAAAAGAAACAAGGTACATATAAAAGAGTAAGAGCCTACTTGTTGAAAATCCCTCAAAAAGGAATTGCATCTTGTAAAATGGTTAAATCTAGTGATATGGGGGAGATGAGAAGTTTGGAGGAAGAAGCTAAAAAAAGATTAGAAAACTTGGAACTAAGAAAAGTATCTTTACCTCATACTCCTAGTGCTACTGAGTTTGATTTTAAAAAAAGAAAGATACATGGAGCTGAAAGTTCTTCATATACCATCGACTAGACTTTTAAGATAGAAGATCGTGATCAGCTACATGCAGAGATAGCAAGAATATTCTATATAGGAAGTATGCCTTTTAATATTGCTCGGAACCATTATTATATTAGTTCATTCAAATTTATTGTCAACAATATATTATCAGGTTATGTACCTCCAAGTTATAATGCTTTAAGAAGTACTTTACTTACACAAGAGAAATAAAAAATGAAGAGATTGTTAGAACCAACTAAATTCAGTTGGAGGGAAAATTGTGTGAGCATCGTAAGTGATGGATGGTGTGATTCACAAAGAAGGCCATTGATTAATTTTATTACTATTAGTGATAATGGTCCAATGTTTCTTAAGGCTGTTGATTGCTCGAATAATGTAAAGGATAAGTATTTCATTGCTGAGTTGTTGAAAGAAGTTATAATTGAAGTTGGACATGATAATGTTGTCCAAGTGATCACTGATAATGCTAGAAATCTAAAGGTGCAAGAGAAATTATTGAAGGGTTGTTTACACACATATATTGGACACCATGTGTTGTTCCTTTGAAATTACTTTCAATTGCATAAATAAGATTTGCATCGATGATTGTGATGCTTAAGAGATTTAAGCATATTAAGCGTGGTCTCCAGCTAACGGTAATTAGTGAAGTATGATCTTCTTACCGTGAGAATGATCTAAACAAAGCTAAGTTTGTAAAGGATAATATTCTTGATGACTTTTGGTGGGATCAAATTGATTATATTCTATCTTTTACTGAACCGATTTATGACATGATTAGAGTTTGTGACACAGATAAACCGTGTCTCCATTTGGTAAATGAGATGTGGGATTCTATGCTTGAAAAGACGAAAAATGTTATATATAAGCAAGAATGCAAAAGATTAAATGAGTCATCTTCTTTTTGGGGCGTGGTTTACATAATTCTAATTGATCGTTGGACAAAGAATAATACATCTCTTCATTGTTTGGCTCATTCATTAAATCAAAGGTACGTAATATTTATTTCTATTACTTACGTTTCATTATTATTATTATTTTATGTATGAAAAATCTAACATAATAAATATATTTTTATAAATTAAAGGTATTATAGCGATAAATGGTCGAGTGAAGATTCATCTAGGGTTCCTCCACATAAGGATGTAAAGATCTCTAGAGAGGGGACTAAATGCTTCAAAAGATTTTTTCCAGACTTGGAAGATCGCACAAAAGTCAGTACTGAATTTGCTAATTTCTCACTTAAAATGGGAAACTTTGCAATTTCAGATTCTCTTCATAACAGGTAGAATTTTAATTAACTGAATTGTGTTTGGAAATTAAAATATATAAAAATATTTTACCAAGTATTGTGAAAATAGATATAATATAGAAGCTAAGTGTTGAAGGGCTATTCATGGTGCAAGTGCTCATTTGCTTCAAAAAATGGCTTTCAAATTACTTGAACAATTATCTTCTTCATCTTATTGTGGAAGAAATTGGAGTACATATTCATTTGTCAACTCGGTGAGAATAAGTAAATTGACTCCAAATCGTGCAGAAGACTTATTTTTTGTTCATAATAATCTTCGACTTTTATCACGAAGAAACCCAGAATATTATGTTGAATAAACTATGTGGAATTTAGGTGGAGATGATTTTGGCTCTATTGAAGATATTGGAATACTTGAAATTGCCAACCTTTCACTTGATAAACCTGAGATGGAGGCCATGTATTTCATGAATGATGTGGATGGTGATAAAGAAGAAGATGATGAATTGCAAGTAATTAGATCCAATTAATTATAATATGTTGGTTAGTATTTAGTTTAAATTTTACTGTTATTTGTTTTCTCAAATTTATTATTCTCACATACTTGGTTTTGTTATGATTAGGGTATGCTTGGAGTGATATGAGATCCAAAAGTTCAATCCATATTGAGCACTGATTTATGGTCAAGATGTGGGTAACTTTTATTTAGAAACAATATTATAATATTAGTGATCATATGTTAAATAATTACATTAACTTTTATTTAAGTTGTGGCTTAAAGGAAATAGGTTGTTATTCTGCTGTTAATTTGTATATTGTATTTTAAGAAATTCGAACTTTGAGTTTTTGATGAATGGATCACTTTTCGTTTTTGCATTTAAGGGGTTGTAAGCCATCAGAAGGAGTATTTGTTGGTTTATTGCTATCTCTATCTTCAGCTGCATTGCGATATTATTTTATACATTGTATTTTTTTTATTTTTAATAGACAAATAAGGTTTATTCGAGCCATAGTTGGGTTTGTATGCGAATCTTGTCATGAAAGTTGAGTTGGTTAAATTAATCATTGGAGAAGATTGAGAAATATGAGCTTTATGAAATGAGTCAGGTCGGTGCATATATTTACAAAAAAAAAAAAAAAAAAACAGGCAGATGGAAGCAATCTATTGCACTATCAAAGAAGGACAAGCTTTAGATAAAAGATGCAATGAAGACAGCAGAACCATTTGGTGATCGTGAACCTGCGAAGAAGTTACTGGTTTATTTCATAGAACATGTTCTTCTTTGAACTGACTAAAGATTAGACCACTTTAACTCTATCTAACTTTAACTGAGCAGGTCGTGACCAAGAAACCACCCGGCCTCGATTCTTTTACATGGTCTAGAAGCCGGCCGCAGCGGAGCAGCAGGGCATAGTGGAGTCGGAATCACACAATGAAATGATTCATGAATAATTTTAGATCACTCAAAGGTGATCAAGTGATTATCTCCTTCGATTTATCATGCATATATATAATATTCTTATGATTTCGATAAAGATTACAACATATGATGCTGGGTCTCTCAGGTATGGGGAGTGGGTAGAACTGGGGACTCTTGGTGAACAAAAAGGTATTAGCCCCGATATCGTTGTTTATAATTCATTGATTAATGGATTGTATAGTTTGAATAGATTGAAGGAAGATGTTGAGTCTTTTTTTTTTTTTTGGATGAAATAGAGGGTCGAAGGATTTCCGCTGAATATTTTTTACTTATAACTAACCGATTCATGGTTTTTGACCAACGGGGAAAACAAATTGTGGGTTTTATGTATTTGATGAGATTACAAAGAGGGGTTTTGAGCCTGATTTAATAATTGTTACTACTTTGCTTAAGGGTTTGTGTATCGAGAGTAAAATGTTTGATGCAGTTAAGGCTTACGATGGCAAGTTTTTTTTTTTTTTTTTTAAATCTCACCGTAAAATCATTCGATTTGGGTTTAAGTAGAGCAGATGAAACTCTCGATTTTTTCAGGTTTTTAGAGGAAATACACCCCGTACTCAAACTCAAGATCTGACAATCAAGTTCTAAGCCCCCTTAGGGACTAAGATGGCAAGTTTTTATTGAATAAGTGGCATTTTCATGTTTTTAAGCTGATTGGAAGTATTTCTAACTGTTTTGTTATTTTGTCTTTTTACTTCAAAATTTTATTTGTTATTAATGGGGTTGTTGCCTGTGTATTTGCAGAGTGAGGCAAGAAAGGCGATTCAAACATCAATGGTTGCTGAAAAGAAAAGAATGGAACTTTCACAAGAGTCTACGGGTATCTCTAAACAGGAGTGGCTTGAGGAAATGAAGAGAGAGATTGAAAAACTTTTAGATGCAAACAAGTTGGACATGATGAATGTGTTGTGATTCTCTGATCACTAAGAGTGTATTTGAGGAAAAATCGAAACCTTCTATTATTTACAAGAATAAAATTACAAGTGTTTAAACTTAAAAAAAAACTCACTCCACTATCTTTATATAACTTTGGGATGCCTTGAGCTTACAACCAAGTTCTGAATTTATAGCCAAGATTTGGCTATACAGTGCCCACCAATCACTCCCTAATTTCATGGAAATGTAACATCTCC